>UZAN01041844.1:0-23190 GCA_900618425.1 Echinostoma caproni
GCACGATTGGTCTCGGCCACTACTGTCCTGTGCAAACTGAACTGAACTGAACTGAACGAAGAAATCGGCTGTGGTCAAATGGTCAGCAAGAAGTCGAAGCTCCAGAAGAACGTAGTGACGGCTGGATCGAGAATCTGGACACTTGGTTGGCGAAAGCCGTTATCAGCCTGTGCCACCTGACCTGACCTGAGTGGCTGTTTGTTTTTCCAATGTCCTTCAGGAAAAGATGCTTTTAGTTTTCGTATCTGTTTTCGCGGGGCCGAGTTTCATGTGTTGGATTCGCGTTATTGCCTCACGCATGCGATAGTAAGTAAGTTTTTCTGACAATAATTATATTTGAAGTCATGAGATGTTTAAATGCTGACTTTGGTATTGACGTATCAGTATCAGTTTTCCTAGAAGATAAAGACTATAGTCTGTATTTAAACTGGTTTGAAGTAACATGAAAATGTCTCTAATCAATAATGGTGCAAACTGTAAAGAATAAATGACAAATTTCAAAAATAATCACGGAACAGAAAAATAAGCATTTTTTCAAAGGATGTTTTGGAAATAACTAAATAAAATAGTTATTTCATTGTAAACTAGTTAGGAAATTTTTACTGGTTATTGTACATTATCTCAATGTATTTTTATATATGGATGACTTGCTTGAACATGGTTATACCTCGATCTCGGTTGAAATCTACGAACCGCGGCCTTGGTGGGTTGCATTGAGGCAACCTCGATCAAGGCAATTATAGTATATATAGATGTAGAAAAATTAACGCCTGTTTACTCTTTTGAAATGGAGGTATCACTTCACATAAATCAAACCATGGATATATATATGTGCTGCCCGGTTGTATACAGGAAGCCAGAATAAAATGGTATCTTACCTATGGGTAGGGTAAAATTTTATCCTGCGATATGTGATTTGCAATCATACATTGAACTTGACATGTTTACCGCCTAGATAGATTTAAATGGGCTACTTATAGGTAAATGATATTAGGAATACCCTTCATTGTATATGTAATGTAATATATTCGAATTAAAGCATATTTATAGAGAGGTGCTTATATAAATGAATATGCACAGCAACTCACAAGCAAAAACAAACGAGATTACAAACAAATGACTTACCGAAGATGGCTTCCGTGATAAGCAGTGTAGACAACACCTTTCCACAAATTCCGTTCCAGCTGAGTTTTGAGCCTAAAGATTTTCCGAAAATTCGTCGAAACAAAATGCTAATANCTAATAAATTCAGCCTTGAAGTCCTCTCTACTGAATACATGTTATTTTACCTATAAAAGAATACCGTAATTAATTTCATGAACAGAAACTCACTAAATTTCTGTATGCTTTGGTTGCAAGGGTAATATCGCACCATTCGTGGTAGTACAAACGGAATGTTTCTATCTATCGCTTCAAACGAATTGCATTGAAAAACAAGTAAAACTTGACCGTGCATTCATCAGTGTGATCGTTGATACACCTCATGTCTAACCACAACTAATTTGAAGATAAATATGAAGTCTTCGATGAATAATGAGCTTGCTTGTATCTCTAGGGATTTTGGTAGTTACGGGGTAATGTGACACGCTAAGAACAACGAAAAAAAGCACGTCAAAAAGTAGAACATTAAACGTAATAAAAGTGTAAATAAGTTGCAAAGACACACAACGTTGAATGTAGGAGTACTTTTTGTGCGAAATAACGCTTGGTTGTGCTAAAAGGAGATGGCATATATATATATATACATGTCATCATTATATTTGTATTATATAGATATCTTGCAAGATGGATCTTTTAATACAGTAAAAAAGAAGTTGAAATGTTCATTCAAAATATCGTACGTTGATGTGGCTCAGTTCGTGTCCGCACAGCGGGACGGTTGACTGTTCCATTTGAGTCATGTTTGAGCTACAACTCCAGCTCATTGTAGTTGACAAATAACGCGCTGTTAGCTGACAAAAGTTTTTGTATAATGTTTGGGAAAACATATTTCTTGAAAATTGTTAGCAATAACCTTCTAATGTTTTCAGGTTGTGTTGTTTCCTTGATAGACAATAAAAGAGCATTAGGCTGTTAGTTAGTTAATGATTATTCTTGAATACCTTTTTTGGAATATGGAATCCTTAAGGAACAATTGTCATGTTGCAGTGCATTTAGGGTTCTACTAAAGCACAATCAGATTCCCGTTAATGACTCATTAGAGTCGCGGTGCTTTCAAATTGATTGTTCAACGGTTCTGTTCAATTTAAATACCTAAGGTACTCTGAAATGTGTCTGATAGAAGGTAAATAACACTGAAGGTTGAAGACAACAATGTCCGTTTTATACAAGTTTTCCAACATTTTTTCTTTTTGCTAGTTACATCCTCATAGCAGTAAGCTGTCTGCACGCGAAGTTTATCCGAAGGACTTAATTAGACTAGTTTTTTTATTTAAGATATTTTACGAATACCTAATTTAGCCCTTAACTCACCAAAAGCTGATTGATAGGCTGTTGCACATGGGTCTTTAACTTGGCCCTCGTCTTCTCAAGCCTATGTACGGAAGTCAGCTGTTTGTCAGTGTTATTACAACAAATCCAACTATGGGTCTAATAAATAAAAGACCAGTTACATTGCACACAGAATATTATATTGAAACGGTACAGAAATCATTTAGGTAAAGTCAGTAAAAGGACAGATTATCTTCGTTCCAAAATGTTTTCTTTTATTATGATCGCATTGATCTTATTTCTCTGGTAAAATTAGGATTTATCAATGTATTCTTCCAAAAATTGTGGAGTTATATTAAACTGGTAATCTCCTCCGCAGAACTATCCTATGATCAATTAATGCAAGGATGGCTCAGAAACAGATTTTTTCATTGTTCTCCAAATTATTACTATGCGGTACAGAGTAATGTATAAGTCAAATCGAAACTGAAGCAACGGGTCCCTGTGACACACTTGTCGTTTCGTATAGGTAACCGCATTTATATTGAAGTAAATATTTTTTTGAATAATAATAAACAAGCCTTGTTGAGTCTTTATAGATGTGATTTTTCTAATTCGTTCATACTCAAAAGATGAAATGGTTCAAAATGTAGCGGATACTTCCATTTCGTCAGGAGTGGTTGACCTATACCATGATGATTTAAGAGCTTATTAAAGAGAATGGAACAGTTTTTATTTACAACAAATTAACATTCATATTAATTAAGACGTAAAGTTTATGTGCACTAATAGTTGATTGGTTTGTCTTTGTTCTTTAGGACTTTTTCGAGTCTCTTCGGCATCTAACCCACTAACTTCGTTATAAAGTCATTTTCTATTTTGTGCTCCATTACGGCTTGAACTTATGCCTCCAAAGTTGTATACACAGGTAGCACATTGATCTCTTTAATACAGAAAACAGATTTTCAATCACATTGATATCCGGGCTATCAGGGGGAAGTTGCATGAACTGGACCTTAGAGTCAGAAATTTTTTCTGAAGTCTAGAGAAAATAATAAAAGAACCCGATTGCTAAAATTAATAAATTTACCAACCTCTCATAAAACATTATACGGAGCGTTATTCTGAAAAACGATCATTTTTCCAGACGATTTTTTGTTCATGAAGTTCTGGAAACATTTTCGTCATTAGTGATGCAAATTTTCTACTACTTATGGTATCCCTGACTGATATCCACCGACAAGGCTCACCATATTTTATCCCTGCCAAGATGAATAATCTCGACGGATGAGCGACTCTTTCATTTGGCGGAATAAGTCCTTTTGGGAAATTCTCATCGTAAATGAATGTTTTGTGAGCCTTCCAAGGCTCGTCACACACCATGCATTCGTCTGCGAAATAAACCCATCGCTAAAATGACGCACGCATGAGTTGAATTCTCGGGCAAAATCGATAAGAATCTGCCTTTGCTGCGTGTTCAATGCTGGCTTTACGTCAGCTAAAACCTGACGCATTTTAAATGTTTTCATTCTTGTTTGCAAAAGGGAGTATGAGTGGCGAGGAAGATCTTCCCGTTGGATAGACGGCAAGGATTTTTTGCAATGTTTTTTTTAGAATAATACGAACCAGGTCGTCCTCCTTTTTATATGTACTCGGTTTACGGCCTCTACATGCTGTTTTGGTTGTTGTTTTTCCATGGATTATCCTGTAAATTGTGCTTTTGTTAATGTTAAAGCATTTGAAAAAATTTGAAATTGAAAATACTAGCTTGTGTGCTCATACAATTCTGTTTCTGTCCTCTTCAATGAAATAACGGTTTTGAGCGTTGCTTGCTGCATTATAGTTGTGATATACTATGGTTCTGCACCACCCGTAGCACGCTCACACAGATCGGAAACACTCGAAGAACCAGAGGATGGAACAATTGGAACTCAGGATTTATTTCCGCACAGGTTTTACAGCGGTTCAACGCAGTCACGGGGGTGCAATTCGAAAAACGTATATAAAAATCGATAAAACCAATAGCTTGTCATTTTAACAACAATATCAATTCTCGTCCTGGTTTCGGTCTGTTTCGTTTGGGTCTTATTTCGGCTGTTCATGTCAAACTGGTGCTGAGATACCTGGAAGGCAACCGAGAGGGGGGTTACAGTTAGGAGCGGTCAGTTCGTTCTGCTTTGGTATGCTACATAGTGACAACAATACAAACATTCAAAGCTGTGAACAAAAATGATCTTGATTTCAAGATTGACTTTGACTGAAGTGGTATTTCTCGACTTTAGTGAGTTAGATATCAAACAGATTATTATTATTATGGAACCTTGTTTAATGCAATTTCTCTGGGTTGCTATAATGGATTATATATTGGATAAAATTATGCCTCATAACAAATAACCAACTTGACAAGGGTTTAGGGAAATACTTAGGGATAATTTTTGAGTCATTTCTATCAGAAAATATTGCGTTGTGATACTTGATAAAGTTTGTGGTTTTCATGTTGAGATCATTTAATTGGTACTCAAGGTCAAGCATGTTTAATTGAAACCCATGCAGCCTAGAAAATACGTAGATCGAAGTAGACAAGATATAAATTATTTTCCATACATAAAGCAATAATATAGATGATAAATATAATAAAACTTTATTTGATCATACAGAAAATGTGTTAGTGCATCACAATCGACCAGTACTGTAGTAAGGTTCACAAAGTATCCTGTACTATATCCTTTAGTTCAAAACAAAGTAGTCTCTTTAAGAAATATTGATAAAATTGGTAGATGCAAAGAAATACCGTACTACTTGTTGCAAGAAAAGATTCTCTTACATTCGCCATTCCAACAACTTAAACTTCTGACTGAGTGTAAAATACAGCAAAGCATGTGTCCCTTGATTTGTACAGTAAAAATTACGAAGTTGGTAGGCTTATGAAGTTCCACTTTCCCACCCGAAAAATTGCATAATTTTATATTCAATAGAAGCGAGTAAAGTAAAAGATAAAATAGTTTATCTATGACAGGAGGGGTTTTACGTCCTCCAAAGTTGTTTCAAGTTCACAGATAAATTTGTCAATCGAATGCACAGTTTTCAGTCAATAGGAAGAGCTTCAACTTATGGTTTATTTGAACAAACCAATTTAAATCCTTGATCTGGAGCAACGAATGCCCTATAGATTAGTATAAAAGCATTTCATAAAGTTTTACATTAACCTCACATGAACAATCCGGTTTTTATTATCACTAAAAATGATATAGACGTTTATCAATGATAGATTGGATGAGATTTCTCAGAAACTGCTGTTATTCAGGGACAGTTTTTAAGAAATAATGTCAACCTAATGTTTAATTTGAGAAATGTTGAAAAGCAGTTAGTATTTCCGACCAGCTGGCCAAATGAGGATAAATGTTGATAACACTTTCATCAGGTTTTCACCATTTCCGCTAGCTGAAATACAAATATTGTTTGCCCTAATGAACGTTCTAGATTTTGGCCACCAAACGGACTCTCCTCAAATAAATACTTTTAATAATATGAACCGCAACTGCAGATCAAAATGATGTATTTTTCCAAGGTGCTGCAATACCTTCAATGACATGGAACATCAAGGCATTCGCCTCAGTTAAATATTTTCTCTCATACAAGAGAGTTTTTCAAATTACTCTCAGATGTCAGATTACAGATGATAAAACCTATCTGCTAATTGAAGCATTTTACTCCGGCTCTGTTCTATAATTTTTGTGTTGCAACTGATTGTGCCAAGACAACGTTGTACCATGTAATAAACATCTCTGACCATTGAATTGCGAGGTTTTTAATATCACCACCCTCGCGAATTTCCAATGGAGTAATCGCTTGTGAACTCAATAGTTTTGAATATCTAAAAACAAAACATTTTACTAGAAATGTAAAATCATGCCGTATAACACAGCATTACAAAATGAGAACACTAAAGTAATTATTGATTTCATGAAATCATCTGGTGAGTAAGTTATGGGACTAAGAAATTGGCAATTATTATATATAAAAAAGATGTTTAGCATCAGTGTAAGATTGATTAATCTTGAAAGATTCAGTAACAGAATTAGAGGAGTTCAATGCAAACAAACCTAAAAAAGATACAACAGCGAGGAGTAAATATTTACAAAATTTAAAAGCGGAGACAAATATTGGGTGAATTGAAATATCAGGCCTAACCGAGCAAGTTTGAGGAGTTTCAATCATATGGGCATCGTTCAATGGGAACGTTTGTTTACTTGAAACAAATTGGGTTGTGGATACACCAGAATCATAAATTTATCCTTCGGTATCCACAGTACAAAACATTGCATCCACAGAGACGGCAAATGAATTGGAATGCAGAGGTAGTAAGCATTGTACAAAGCGATGAAATTATCCGCAAAAATATTTGAATGCAAATGCGCTGAAGAACCAAACTACTGAACGGCATAAGATATATGGTACTTAAAACACGCATGATTTACCCTTTTGTTTACATTACAGATGGGTTGAAATTCAAGAAGGAAGTTATTTAGTTTATAAACGTAAAACGTTTATAACGTGACAGTCTTACATTTAAAGATAATGCATGAATAAATATAAAAATTTAAAGTATTGCTCATCCATCAACGAGTTATACAGCAAAATAGAATATTAATGCAAAATATATTGTCAAAACTTCTTACCTTTTTAACTTTCGCAGTCAAAAACTCATGGCATTTATATGAAACGTCCAAAGGTAATTAGGAAGGCAGTTGCTTAAAATAAATCTGAATTTAGCAGGAGTCCAAAGAAGGCAAAGACATAAAACTGTTCAGAAGATCAGTTTTTTAAGACCATTCGTTTACCCAGGATCAATGACGCTTACGAATCTTTTAGTTGGTATATAACCGACCAGAATTGCGAGCAAAACCCCTCTGATGCCAGTGTCGTTAATATTGACTTGCAAACACTGTTTATCGATATCATTGCAATCTACGGATGCCAACTTGTTCCGGGGACCAGAGGTCACATTAAAGTATGTGATTCCTGTCTTATAATGTCTAGTGGTTCGGTATTCGAGAAGTTCCCAACAAAGTTATGCTCGTTAAATGAATGAGGTGAAAGTTATTGTACGCAGTCTAAAGTAAATTCGTGGGTGTGAAAAATTCCAAAGGATGACTAATGAATAAATCTTTAAGAATAAAAAGGATTTATTCAAGGTAAATAACTAGAAAAAGACACTATCTAGTTTTCTCGTTTATGATATTTACCTTTATTAAACACGTTCACTTAGTCTAAGGTATGTTTTTCTCGGAAGGACTAGAGAAACCAAAATGACGCAAAACCAAGTGAATACGATTTAGAAAACTATGGGAGGTGGCACCTTTTATGAAACTAATCACATAACACAACACATACAACAACAACACACAACAACACATTCAAAAATGTTGTACATTAGAAAATACTGAAAAAAATGTTACCGCCTAAAATAAATTAGGTTATTCTAGTCTGCCTCAGCAAACCAAATAATTACCAGTTTATTAAAATTATGTTTTCAGAATAAATGAAATCGGGATTTTAGATGAAGACTAGGTAAATGTTTGTGGGCTAAACGCTTGAGCTGGTAGACTTTTAAATATGCAGTGAAATTGGAATATTTGCCTAAAGTTAGGTTTTTAGAACTTTGCTGACATTGAAAAAATATTACCAAGGTGAAGTTACTAGACATAAGCTATATACTCTACGATTTACCAAATTGTTTAAAAGCTCTTTTCTAATTAAGTTTGTTCCAGTTGAAGTCTACCTCTAGTAAAATTTAAAAGCAATTGGCGGGGTAAAGAATTCTTTGTGTCAATTAAACGATGTCATTTTTTACACATTTTATTTTCAGAATTAGTATTGTATAGGGTGCGATTAGCATTTTGTGGCGATCATTAACCCCACATTTACATTTGATACGACTTCATAAATATCAAATGAATAAATGCGGATTAGTAAAGTGTTGCTTGTTGTGAAAATGTCGATGTCTGGGCGTCACAGAATTTTCTGTACTTCACACAACTTGATCATTAGAGCCCAGTCAAAACGGGGCAATGTGGCTAGCGACAAAGGAGAAAACAGGGTGATAAACTTTTAAATGGGTTTTCCCATAGGCAAATTTGTTTTCCAGTTTTTTATGTGAGAAAAATTTACAGAGAGACGTTGCAAGTGAAACGGATTGCTCTCTTTCTACACCTATGAATGTTTTTCTCTGCACCTCTCAGGAAACTTATAACCTTCAACAAATTGATTTATCTTGTAGAAATTCGGTTGATAAAGCTTGGATAAATAAACTGCTGAGAGTGAAGGTGAAAAGATATACCATAAAAGTTGTGAACTGAAGCCGAATCACCGATGGATTACCTAAATAAGGCTATATAGAATCCTGATATTTCTGCCTTCTTCGATCAATGCTGAAGAGTTTTATGGAATCTTCTGAACATGAAATCTTTTTCATACCAAGAAGGTTGTTTGTTGCTTTTAGAATTTAGTTGTGGGCAGTTTAAAAGTTAAAAATAGATGCTTCATCTCAAACAAAATTATTCCGGAAATTCATAAACCGTTCACCGGTTGGTTTACACTTACACCTCGCTATTGCTAAAGTGATACGATACTAATTTTTATTTTCCGTGTTACATATGAAAATTAGTTTATTGGCTTGAGGCTAATCTGTGTCAGAACACCGTCAAATAATTTTCTTTGTGATGCAAGAATGAAGAGTAAGTTGCGAAACAAGGGTAAACTTGTGTAAACAAGAGTTAACAAAGTACATGTATGCAGCCTTTGCTATTAAATACATTGAGCTCAGAAAAGCCTTTATAAAAAGCATTTTAGTATCTAATTTTATCTTTGTGCTACTGTTATCGCACTGATGTTGTTCGCTAGACAAATCAAGTAAATATAGCTAATTATTTATTGGACGAATCAATGAAACATGCATTGATACAATTTAATATGGGACAGCAGTGCTAAGAGATAGCGTTTGATAACTTTTGAATTTGTTCCTAAAGATGAAGTACCCAATATGTTTTTAAGAGATATTTAAAGAACCAAACGATTAGATTGAATATTGTCGTAACTCATTAGATTGCAAATAGCTATTTCTACTATTTTCATCTATGAAGGACCCACTAGAAGTTGATACTCAATAATGTTTGTTCCGCAAGTGTTGAGATTGTTTATAGTGCTGACTTCCAGGATTAATGTGTTTTACACTACTAAAAACGTAGAAAGAACTAACTTACCAAGTACACAACTGAAACCAGCATAAATCACAGTAGTTTTGGGGCATAAAAATAAAAGTATGTTGTCCAACTTCTTTGAAGGCAACTCTGAGCGATCGGTAGCAATATAAATTAAAGGGTTAAAAGGCCGTGTAGGTTACTAGTGAAAATCGTAACCTTGATTTCTTGTGTTCACAGTGATCAAACTTTCCCACGTCATATATTTACGGTGAACGTTACGTGCAGACATTTGGAAAACCCGTATTCATTTATAAACTATGTCAGCGTATAATGTGAGAGAGATGGAAGTGCTCCATCGTAAGTGTTACTCTCACCTGTTTTCCTCCTTTCTTTGACAAGCGATTGATCATAGCATGACGTGAGAAAAAGTTTGCGGTTGGGTTATAATTCCACTTAAACCAGAAGTTGGTACTGTTGGAAAAAATTAGCAGCCAGGTAAAGAACATCAAAATCTTCAGTCAGGTATGGATCATCACAAGGGTAGTCTATGAAATAGAAATATTTGAATCCAACTTTATTGGTGTAACTATCATTTTTACATATTGCAACAGGATAAAGATGATGAACTGATGAATTTTAAGACTTATTCACGCTGCGTTATTATCTGTCAACGATAATACTAATAAAACTAATTATTCTTTATTCAAAATCCTCTTTTAAGTTAGAGGCATTGCACTGGCACCAAACTTGCTTGCAAATCAGTGATATCTATCTATCTATTATTTTAGAAAAATTGTAGCATCAGCTGAGCGTTTATGAATCGACTGCAGGAAAATTTAATATACAGTTTATCTCTTGTTATAAGTGAATTTTCTTATTCATCAATTTATTATTTCAATATCTGCTACCATTCCACTCATTACAAATGAAAATTACTAGGCTTTTAAATTTATACGACAAAATGACTGTCAATCATGTACCTAATAGAAAACACATGAGGAACGGCGTCGACCTCCTTGGCCATCGATTCTTCGTTAGGCGGGGTATGGCCCCTTCACAGAATACCCCAAGTTATGCTTGATAATAATGCATTCATTTTTGCTGGATCGATCTGAAAACGGCTCCATCCTACCATTTTATCTATTCACGGATGAGAGTGATTTGAATTAGGGTTGAAAGACCATGCTCTTCATCAACCAACTGGGTGTGAATTTGGTCACATGTTTATGCCAAGTAGTCATCACAATGTCCGAGTACTTCGAGATTTACTCCCACCAGAAAGAATACAGTGCTACTGTAAAATGTGCTACCAGTACTGCAAATACCTTTAGAAGAAAAACATACCACCGTTGTTGACTTAAATTTATGAGAGCGGAAGAGTAGTGAGTTTATGGGACTACAGTATGAAATTTTGAAAAAATATTGTTGGAACTTTTGTTGAAGCATAAAATGCTGGTCGCGACTGGCAGCACTTTTATCCTCTAGAAACAAAGCGCTCCCAGTATATGCATGCATATTTTTACAGGTGTGATAGCAAGATCGTAAGAGGAAAACCGGGGGTTGGGGTACTTAGTTGTCATCGAACAAAACGGCGGAAACTTCGTCGCAAACGATTTTGGTTCATCTTTCGTTTTAAAAATTACCATACAAGACAAGGTAATCGCGGTAACTTTATCGTACTGCTGAAAGGTAAACGGATACTATGGGGTATAATACGGCTAATTTTCTGATTGCGATTATAAGAGCTCGTCTAATTTCTATTTAGGTACACTTGACCACTTGTATGAGCTTTGAATTCTCTAACTGTTATATTCGTATTCCGCCACTTATTGGCTGGTACCATATATATATAAATATATACACCACCAGTTTGCGATCAAGCTTGTTACAGATGTAACCTCAAGGATAACAATAAATGGGGGTTGGTATGTATAGCAAAGTAAAAATGGGTCAGACAGTTAAGTTGCATAATGAAAATAACAATTTTNTGGTACCAGTTACAAATCCGTTCATTATATCAGTTTCTGATAGAACTTCAATCTGTTATATTTTCTGAATGAATAGTCCAACAAAAACGATTGGGGTTCAATCTATAAGAGCAATAGAGTGAATTATTTACGAGTGGTAATACAGCTTAAAAACTCCTGGAGATTTTGATTGAGGAAAACCGTATTCAAGCAAAGGTTCCCTATGCTATATACTTTGGTTATATTCCCAGTTCCTTAAACTGATAGGTACTTTTTACAGATACCGAATAAGGGGTTAAAAAAAGATATTACAAAAATCAGGCGATTCTGTTCCTTGCCGCATTCATCATCACATATATATGCATCCTGAAGGTAGTAGTTTACATTGGAGAGAATTGTTGGTAAGAGATAACTTGTTAAGATAACTTGTTATTTCAGGAAGAATGAAATTGCAATGAACCGAGAAATCTCTGAAGAATTTCATTTATTCAAATTTCTATACTATAAACGCTTGAGTCAAAAAATCATATAATTCTGAGCTCTCTTGTTTGCTATGAATCGTTCGCTCCTTCACTTAATCTTTCTTACTGGCGTCCGCATGCGAACGGGATCTCGGAGTGCTGGTTTCCAGGTCGCTGAAAACCAAGGAGCAGACTGACAACGCTTGCGCCTTGAGTTGGAAAATCCTTGGAGCCATTCGTCGTTCGTTTTCCAAACTCTCATACGACGGTTTTAAGGCATTGTATACCTCCCACGTCAGACCTCGCTTGGAGTTCGCGAGCGCCGCGGCATATCCCTATACAACTGCTGAAATGGTGAAGATGGAGAGAGTCCAACGAGCTGCCACCCGTATGATTGCCGGGTTACGCGGGTGTTGCTACACCGAACGATTGCATGCGACTGGATTGTTTCCGGAGTCCTATCGCCGAGTACGGGGTGATATCATCTGTGTGCGACGTATTCTTCGCGGTGACATGGGTCCAGAGTTGATGGAGTATTTCCCTCTGCGCGAGCAGNTGGTTTCCAGGTCGCTGAAAACCAAGGAGCAGACTGACAACGCTTGCGCCTTGAGTTGGAAAATCCTTGGAGCCATTCGTCGTTCGTTTTCCAAACTCTCATACGACGGTTTTAAGGCATTGTATACCTCCCACGTCAGACCTCGCTTGGAGTTCGCGAGCGCCGCGGCATATCCCTATACAACTGCTGAAATGGTGAAGATGGAGAGAGTCCAACGAGCTGCCACCCGTATGATTGCCGGGTTACGCGGGTGTTGCTACACCGAACGATTGCATGCGACTGGATTGTTTCCGGAGTCCTATCGCCGAGTACGGGGTGATATCATCTGTGTGCGACGTATTCTTCGCGGTGACATGGGTCCAGAGTTGATGGAGTATTTCCCTCTGCGCGAGCAGACCAGGACTCGTGGACATGGACTTACGCTGTTGAAGCTTTCGTCGGTAGGATTACCTCTTCGGTTCCGGCTATCGCGAAGGGTAACCAATCTTTGGAACTCCCTTCCAGCTGACGTGGCGGAAGAGGTGAATGATAAGATGTTCAAGAGGAAGCTCGACAGCGTCCTGCGAACAATGTGGTATGCAGATCTATCATGAATGAGATCTTCAAGTCTGTGGTGATGAGGCTCATACGGGAAATTACCCTCTGCCTCTAACTGAAGAACATTGAACATTGAACATTCAGCAACTTCAAGATGATTTCTTCCTTTAATTTCTCACTCTCCGTTCCTTTTATATTCTACCTGAAATTTAAAACACTCCAGGTATACCAGTAACGCTTCACAGAAGCTAGCTCTAGAAGCCAGTGAAAATAACGAAATCTGAAGACAGATCTTTTAGGCTTTGTCTCCAAAATAAAACCGTTGTTGTTCAGTGCATTTTTTAACAGCACCTTCAAAGTTTAGTACAATTTTTGTTTAATCTTTTTATCGAATCAAATTATATACGTATTTATAGTGATTCTTCATTACCAATCATCTTTAACTTTGGATTGTTTGCATTGAATTGGATGCCTATGGAATTAGAGCGAAATCGGGGTATATTCACAAGTACCTCTTGATAGCATTAATTACAAATGAAAAAAGCCTAAAAGCTGTTGCTGATATGAAAAGCTTCTATTCAGAAAGCAAGCTAGTTATATTAGGGTAAAATTGAGTTATTTTTATCACAGATGGATCCTGGTGACTTAAACTGCACGAGCGACGTGAAATACGAGCCTCAAATGTTAGCTTTTTTATTTCTCAACTTGGGGAGAATACAGTGTGACCAAGTAGCTTGCTCAATCATTGCAATTTGGGTAATATGAAAGGAAAAAACACAAGTGTATTCACATGAAATACAGTGATATCTTCCGTATATAATATGATTGAAATTTGATCTCATCGTTGAGTTAGAAGTATGCATCAACCGGTTTCTTGGTTTTCAGTTGGAAATGATTCTAATTCAACAGTCAATGAACAGAATTTATCATGTTTTGACTCCGTTCTTTACATTATTTAATTTTTTCTACACACTTTGCCTTGATTTATTTATGTAACACCTAGTTTGCTAGTCAGCGAACTTATCTTAAAAATGTTTTTGACTTCATAAATATTCAACCACCCAGTATTAATTTTGCTTGAATTAAGCAATAGGACAGCTCACTGCCGTGTTGAACTCCAACCTCAATCGCATCAAAGCGATATCTTGAGCCACTAAGTTTCTTCACAACTTTAGCTACAATGTATCTAACATCTTTACACTGATACTGCTTCCAGCTCTTCACTTTTGCCCTTTTCCCCTTCATCCAAATGAGCAATCAATAGACAGCGATTAAAACCATCGAACGGAATAGCAATGTAAAAGGTTTTATTAACTGAACTGAATTGAAAACATAAAGTTTGTCAATCTTTTTGGGTTCGTTAGAAAAGAATGTTTACAAAACATTGATATGCTAAAACATAAAATACCGAGCGTAATGAAAAATCCTTCATTCGATAGAATGATTCTATTTTTGTTAAACGCTGAATTACTTTGAAACCAAGGGATTTGAATGTCTTTAACATTGGAATTGTATTTGGGAAAAGCTCAAAGACCTCAAAGAAGACCTAACATAAAAGTATTAATTCGGTAGATACGAAAATGCGTATTCGTAGCTCACATTGTTTACAAAATCATCTGATTTAAAGTGTAAGTGCCTCCTGGTTGTTGTGTACAGTTTTATCAGTTGATTAAAATCAGCTGATTAAGGAACCCTTACAACTTTCATGACAGGTGAGACATTACTTCATTGATAACTCAATAATATTTTTATCCCATACTTTTCTCTATTCATATGTATTAATATAACAGTTATTTGCCAGCTAATTCTGTAAGATGTTTAACTGACCATCTCTAGTGAGATCTTGTTTCTTGTTTCAGTACTTTGTCAACAATCTTGTTTCTGTCGAAGTAGTATATACATGATCAGCGTTTGACGATATAAATGTTTTCTAGTGGATCCACTGAGACAAAGGATCAGTAAAATTTATTGGGAGCTATTTGGGAATACTTTGACAAGTTTGTATTGCACCAAAAATCTTAGATAAATGTGAAATAAAAAAGATAAAGTAGACAATGAATTCACCTCCTTATGGCATATGAATAAAAATGGAAGTATGGTAAAGTATTCGGTTCTGGATTTATGTTTTTTAAAATCCTAATCATATTGGCACAGAGAAGTACAAAGTTTACACCTTGCTCCGCAATCAGCAAAAACTCAAATTTTTCACACAAAATGCTACTTAAGATGCGTTTTTAGATTTAAAGGCCTGACAGCGTAATACGTTACTTCACCAGCAAGGACCTTTGATGTTACTTGGCAGTTCATCTAAGACATGGATGACACGGGAATAATCTTTGTCACGACATTTTAAGGTAGATGTTTTTAGCCAAACACCATTCTCTAATCAAGCCGAATAGGTTTTGAGTGAGTGACGTTGAATGTTAACATTTTTCTTTGGCTTCACTAAACGTTTAATTGGTCTTGTTCATTACCCGCACGGCGTAAATAACTTTATCAATTTCTGTGAACCGAATAAGCAGTTTAACTTCCACTTAGTGAGTAACTTCTGTCAGTAGGTAAACCTCATCTCACGTTACCACTGAATCGTCAAGCAACCAAAATCACTTGATCAATGAAAATATGTTGACCTACCGAGTTTCAAGTACCATTTGAATTTTATTCATTGATGTTCCAGCACTTCTGCATAAGGATAGTGTGTGAAAGTATGTCTAGCAATGACTAAGATTCACAATTGTTTAAGATAAAGTCGAGTAGGTACGTAAATGGGACCAAATAACTGACATCGTATTTATGGTATGCATTCTTTAAGCAGTAGAATATTATAAGCCTAGTGTTGTCCTTCAAGGCAGGAGTAATCTGAATTTTAGCAGAAATTTGCTGCTTTCAGGAATCACCATTAATTATTATTGCTGTTATTATCAATAGACAATTTTATTGTTGTTATTGTTATTGCTATTAGGTGACAACTAGATGTTCCTAATGATAAAATGCATTAAATAAACTATTATAATGATTTACAAATATAACTATACAATTCGCAATAAGGAGCTGTTTAATAATAGACCTGTCAAAGAAAATGCGGAAGTAAACAGGAACGCTTTTTAACGCTTTTTAATAAAAATAATTGATAACCTGTTTTTTATTTTAAAATACCGGATAGAAAATTCGGGAAATGAAAGAAGCCGTAAGGTACTTAATACTGTTTAGTTCAATCAAGAAGTAAGCACGCACGTTAAAGACAATCTGTTACATTCTATCAAAGACTAAAAATTATTCACACGCAAGCACAATCAAACTAGAACTTCGGAAAGGGTTTTATGGACTAATAATTGGTAAAACCAAATGTCAAAAGCTAGTTTTACTTACCGTTCTTTTATTATCGTTCGACGAAGTGCAATAATTCTTCCACTCAATTCTTCATGGAACATGCAGATCATTGCTGATTTCGTTCACTTCAAAGGTATGCAATCTTTGAACAGAATGGATAATTTCATTTTATGTTTAAGGATGGCTGCAGGGCCTTAGTTAAAGAAGCATCAAAACCTCCGGGTTTCGCATGGAAAATTAGATAAGTTCTTGATTAATGGTGAAACTCAGTCATTTTAAGTGTTA
The DNA here is from genome assembly GCA_900618425.1 of Echinostoma caproni. NCBI lineage: Eukaryota > Metazoa > Platyhelminthes > Trematoda > Plagiorchiida > Echinostomatidae > Echinostoma > Echinostoma caproni. The sequence goes on from UZAN01041844.1 coordinate 16,769, forward strand.
AGTAAAAAGAAATGGATTCTTTCACATCAGGCACCATTTTGAATAGCATCAGTCCCAAGCTTCATACTAGTTTCGTACACCGTAGATTGTCCGACACACTTGAAGGGTATCATCTTAAGAATCCGCATAGTTTCAAATACGTTTACTTATGCAATGATCACATTTTGGACCTTCAGTGCAGACCTTGCATCTATGGGCCCGAACTTATCACCGCAAATTCAGAGCATGTCCCGTTTGACTGATATATATATATATCTGGCGCAGTCCCTCCTTTAAAGAGTTCTAAAAGAAATTTACTTTGCTTTTTGATTCATACTATACAAATGTTCAAACGCGCACTCCAGGTTACCACTCTTCTTTTCCTGGCTCACCACAGAAAGTTTTGTTCACTATGATCACCAAACATTTTCAGTTATTTCCAACACAACAAATATGTTCTGAGGAATGACCTTACTCTCGTGTGAGCAAAGGAGTGCTGAAGTATTGCTGGGTGACAAGTTATATAATATGGAGTAAACTGATGGGATGCTGGGTGAGGCCCCTGATAAATGTCAATCTTTCCTGTATAGATTTGATATCCGTGTAGCTTTGCCCGACAGTTAGTTTACACCATGAAAATTTAAAAGGTTCTAAAATTATGATTCGGACTAAACTTCTAATCTTGTTTCAATTAGAAGACAACAGATCAAGTACATAAATTCGCTACATGGCTAGCTGCATTACTTTAGGCAGACGAGTACCGGATGAAGTTTCGCTACGCTTATAGAAAGTTGGGCTGAATTTTTGAAACTTGAGAAACCTGTGAAGTGGCAGCAAAATTCTGGCAGCTTTCAAACGCCTGCAGCGGTTCGGTTGAAAGTGTTGTACTGCAGAGATATGTCCGTAGCGGGAAAACACTAAATACAGACATCAGTTGTTTGAACATTGCTATGTAACACTTTTTAAAAAAATGATGGATGCCATGCTGAGCTTAGGTAAAGGGTATTATGTGGCCACAGATAGACATTAAAGCAAGTGTTTAACCAACATAGAATTCGATGCTTTGGCGTGGTAAACGTGTTGCCGAGAAACATTCATCGGGTGATATCTGTATAGGAAAGCAGTAATCTGAAAAAGACCAGGAACGGTATGAAAACGCTGACCGAGATACTTCATTATTTTGGCCCCGCTAAACTTCTAATGGTACGAGACACTAAGTGATATACCTTACTGTTGTAAACAATGATAAGCAAGTATCTACTCACTTTCTAAGCAAAACTTGATCACCCACCCTTCCATTCTCATCATTTAGTGCATTTTGATGTTTAAGTCTTTCATTCCTTTCCATCACTATTCAATCAGACGGGACACCAAAAAGCAGTAATCAAAACAGATCCATGAATGTGTAAGGTAATCGACGGAAGGTTATTGACGACAGAAACTGAAAATTCCGCTAATAGCTGCTGTAAGTTGCTTACCGATCACTTTGTGATTATCTGTATTCCATGGTTTTTGAGGTTCTTATACAGGACTTATTTCTATCTCAAGATGCATTCGTGCACCAAATGTTCAAGTAAACTCATCCTTGTTTATGTCCAGATGTTTTCCCATTTGCTCTTCCAAATTTTGCCGGTTCTTCGTATTACACTAGCCAACTGTTTTGAAGCTGCTGCTTTAGGCTATAGCCACCAAAGTGTAACGGATACCTATTATTTCGAAATAATGAAAAATCTCTTCCATTATACCCACTTTGTTTATTATTTTGAAACACCAACAATTGCCGTAAATATCTGTGGTAGTGTTTCATTAGATTTTTTTCCGGAAGTGCAGAAGAAAATTTGAAGTTTCAAATGAAGCTTATCATCAACTTCACTAAAATTAGTGGAAAAATTCCATTTCCGGTTTCACTTGGTAAGACCTTGGGTAAACGATAGTTACTAATCTATCAGACAGAAAGCACTGTTTTGAATATATATACCAACAATTTGTATGAGATCAGTTCAGCTGAAAAGACCAAATGGTATTCACATTTGTCTGATCATACCAATACCAAAGTAATGAGTTTTATTCTTCTCTTTTTAAGGATGCCAAAATTGATCAGGGATATACAAAAGTCACTGGGCTCATGCAACTAACTAAGTGTCTCTAAACAGAAAGCAGACCAACTCTAATTATCCCTATCAGAAAATTAGCCATACCTTGTATTATCATCTTACCTTTCAGCAGTACGGCGATTGCAGTCTTGTTTAGTACTTTTTAGAATGGAAGATGAACCGAAATCTTGTGCGACAAAGTTCTCGTTCATTTTATTCGATAATAATTAAGTACACCAAACCCTGGTTTTCCTGTTACGATTGTCCTATCAGACTCGTGAAATTTACCTAGAAATATCAATGTAGACTATTTTGAGCGCAATAGCCACAAATTTGATGAAACGGAGAGATTAATTAAAGCGTTCCAACGACATGAGTTCTGTGGGTGAAAACAATAAATGGAAGCCAAGAATGGCTGCGTGTAACAAAGCTTTTTAGTTCATAGTTTACATGAAAATATGGGATTACATTTTCAGGCAACCGATTTTAATAATTCAAAAGATGAATGTTACCGCTACTTATGATTCAGTGCTTGTATAGGGCTCATACTGAGGGGACCCTAATCTTCTGTCAGTATTTTACGTTTTGAGGACAAAAATGTTTTTTCAAACTGGTTATTATAGAAATGGTTTAAAATTTCCTGTTTCCTGCTACTTCTTACATGATTTTGATCGAACGATTTGTGGCTTTGATTAATTTTTCAACATCCATATCATTGCATGTAGGGAAATTTCACAGTTCATTCACAGATGATGAGCACAGAAGAGTCAAACATTGTGACATGCAGCGGTTTATTATTTTTATGAACCGAGATAATCTTTTTAGTCAGTCTCGCGGAAGACAATATCTGGATTTGGCCATCATACAGAACTGCCACTTTCTTACTTTTCTTTGAGTTTAGCACACTTCTTCAGCTGTATCCTATAAGATTATCATATAGAAACTCGGGGAACGGTGTCTCATGGGACGTGTTCCATCCATTACGCTTCCATCGTATACCCTTTACTCAAGCTGGTCTTGAATAGGTCTAGGTAAGCAACAGTAAACACATCCAGGAGAACCGCTTGTCACGCCATTTAAACCCTGTCGATGGTATCCGAGAGCAGAAAATCTTTAAAAGACTGCGTTCGGTATTCATCTGTTGTTATACGTTATATGTGCAACTGTCTTCAAATATTTTGAATGAAAAATGGGCTCTTAAATACCATCGAAAATCATACATCACAGCACTATTTTGCTTTTTTGAAACATGCAACCATATGCAATGGATACTGGTGAATTCTGTGCAAAAACCGTGGACCATCCACATAGAGGTCTTTTTACCCAATTGACATAAAAATTCATTGTCCTCATTATAATACCATCTCCAAACATCGAGATGAATTAATTCGATGTGATTATCGATGGTTATGCAGGGCAGTGTGGTTCGAATGTTTCAGATTTCTATAATGTTTTTGAATGTAGCACGTTGGCGTTTTAAATTTTTGGTTTTTCCGGTAAACCCAGTTTATATTCAGCTCCTATTACCTTCTTGCACGAATTGTTTTGAGTTAACAAATGTTGAAGACGCTTTCAAAACGATCTTGGATATTCAGATATTTCGGTTAATAATTCTCTCTTGTTTAGACGTCACCTCTGTCTTTTGAAGTTCCTAAAAATAATTTTGTTACCATATCCATTTGCTAAAATGAAACCAAGTTGGACAAATGGCAAGCTCCTTTGAAATAAAGTGTTATTGTACAACAATAATTTGTCAGTACTGGTTACCAAATTTGGTGTCGATGATGCAACCAAGCTGGTACACTTACCAGTATCAGTGTTCCGTGGATGACATGTGTTACATTTGATCTGGGTTTTGTAGCGCTTCATTGTCCCAGATGCTTTCTTCGACACTTCTTCCAAAATAGCAAATAAACTAGGATTTGAAAGCCAAAATGATTTTCTGAAATCTCTTTGGGCTTTATTTTCGTTAAAAAACGATTAAGCCATTGCCATTTTACCATCGTCGTTTAAAGACCACCAGGAACACAATTATTTCTTTTGTCAAAATATTTTAGACTAATGTTTTTGACATGGGGCATCATTTTCTGTAGCTTGTTCACAACTTAATTTGACTGAAGAAACCATCTGGTGGTTGTGATTAAATCCAAAGCACATGTTCACTGTTCGTTTTGTAGCAAACACAGAAACCTCAAGGGGCCTTTACGACAAAATCGAAAGGGAATATTGTAAAGTGTGCGGTTGAGCTAGACAATACTTAAAGAGGTGGCAAAGTTTTCCAGAGCATTAACTGACATGAGCATTTCAGTTCAATGAAACCATCAGCACATGAGATACGTGATGGTCAAGGGTTACATAAGAATATTGGGACTCTATGATCCAGGATTTTATTGATAAAAGATGTTAGTTATCAACACAGAAATATTGCTCTTCTTTTGTTTTATGAACCATTTTAAACGGCTGTCCCGAAAATCCGTTTGACTTGAATGTTGATGCTGCTGATTCGGATATGAACTCCAAATATGGATAAGAAGGGTGAAAATGAACGTATTAGATTTAGTCTACATTCTGATAGTTGGTTTTCTTCTGGAACAGTGATTGAATGGCTATCTGCATTAGCCCAGTTACCACCCAACGCTCTCAGAACAGTTGGTTACTGAACCTCCCCACCACGGTCTGTAAGACGACATTTGCGTACGTTGTTATCTGAATGTTTTCTCCATCCCTCTGTACGCCATCTACTGGGCTTTAGAGGAGACTCTTCCCGCACAAGCAACCGCACTGAAATAGTGTGCTTCGGTAACTGACTATTAAGTCTGTTTTTGAACTATGTGAGTCCTTCGATTTCTTGGGTCGCGAGCCTAGACTCTGTCTGAAAGCGGATCTACTGGAGCACGCATTGCTTTGAGCTTGTGCTTACCACTGTCTCAAGAATGAACTGTGAAACTTGGAGGTTATATCGTACAATTGAGATTTAGTAGACTATTAATTAATAAAGCGTTTTGAAGCTGTTCAAACGCTCTGAAGTGAACAATGCTTGAAGGTAAGATGTTAGTGAAACGGTTTACAAATTTTATGATGTTTTGATCAATAATCTGCAACGCACCCTCAACCGTGAGGCTACGCAATTTGAAAAAAAGTTGCCTGCAAAATCCTTTACTCAAAATGATGATGGGTCCTGTCACTTGTTTTTGTCAACACATTTCTCTTGACTTTCACGTCTCCATGAAGGTCAAGATGGGCAACCACCGTCATAGTTAAAAGATAGTAAGGTTCCATGGATGAAAACATGTGCACCCGGTTCTAAAATTGCGTATTCAATAAGAAGAAGTAAACTTGAAAACAAAATACAAGAGAGATAAAAGATCTCTCTAATTAGGGAAAATATATCACTGCTATCGTCTTGAAATTCAGTTTCATAAAACTTGTAATAATCAGAATCCCGTTGTAAGGTTTTGATTTAATTATTTTTCAACAGATTGTTGACAAAACGAAAGGGGGAAATTGAAGGAACACCAAGAAGGGTTTCGTCCCAGTAGTCGTCATTTTCCGTTAGATACTCTATCTCTGTCTCGCCTGGAAAAGATCGACAGTCATTTTACCGCAGGTTAAGGAAATAGCCTTTGATTCCATGGGTGGGACTACTTTACATGGATGCTTCTGCAGCAAGACGCATGTGAGGAGTGCCGCAGTTTAAGGTGAACTCTTAATACTAATCGGGTCGACTTAGGGTCTAAGATAAGTTTTCGCCCACCTCCATCGTTTGCGGTAAATTGTGACAAGGATATCCGATTTCTATGTTTCTCAACTTTTTTATGGTGGAGTTTGTAAAGGTGTTGTCTGATCATATAAATAAAGATATAAACTTGGTTCATAAAAATGAAAACCGGTGATATTCCTCTGAGCTCCGAACTCGCGAGTGCTAAAGCTGTTGCTGGATCGTTTGGTGACCGAAGTAACTCGAAACAGGATGTAGTAAATACCTCTCAAATGTGGATTGCCAACCCAAGCATAACATCAGCCGATATCTACTCACACAACTGTGGAACATCGGTCATCTTGTTTCTCTCGGAAGATGCATTACACCGGTGGAGGAGTGGACGAGCATTGGTAAGGGCCAGTTGGACTACCGTAGTACGAGGCATATGTAGAGCGTGCTTGATATACGCCTTGCACTGAAGTGTTGGATGTACGGTGCCAGAGTAGCGCAATGTTACCGCACAGACCGAGGTAGACTAAATATATTCATTCAACGACTGACGTCTTCTCACGATTGCTCACGGTTTTGAAAGACACATTTGGACAAACGTTGTATGCGTCAATGTTTTCCCGCTTCACATTTATCACCTG
>UZAN01041844.1:23747-49559 GCA_900618425.1 Echinostoma caproni
GAAGCTTCCTAAGTTACCGGTTAAAGAAAAATAGACATGAATTGTTTTTGAAAAAGGAATTAATCGCATATATAGCAAATGAAGCTAGGAAGTACCAAACAGTAGTTTCAACCTGGTTGGGTCTCATCAGCAGTGCGAATCAATCAACCCGACTAAGGATCGAACCCAGGACTTCACAGGCAGAACACAAGCATACTACTCACTCGGCACCCGGGGCGCTGATCAGACCGTTTTTTCATTTTCCATTTACACAATATAGCAGAACCCATCTTTGCGAGCTTGTTGCGGACCACCGATCTCGCTCACCTCGGCACTAGTCTCCGGGTTATGACTGAGTTATGAATGATTTTTGTTGAAAATCTTGAAAGGGTGCTTAGAGTTTTGTATCATATTTAAGGCGCTCCCTCTCCAACGATAGCAATAAACGATGTAACTAGTATTCTGCTATTGTCATCTCGCAGTTCGTAACTTCCACAGAAAAACAGAAAATATCACGCGGTAAAAATCCCAAACTTTTTCTTCACTAAGTGTACAGTTCTAATTTTACTCTTATTCACCTAATTATAAGCGTTGTGCATTTTGAACGCTAGTAGCTGTGTATTTTATAAAAGTGAAGAAGAATGTTAAGTAGTCACGTCCACCATTAAAAGGTGGTCTTAACAAACAAACAAATAATTTTCAATTTGAAATCAAGCTGAAGTAATTCATTTTTGAGTAGTTATTCTTTAAAATACGTCGCAACTCAGAAGAAACTATTTTGACTCTTATGCTTAGCGACACATCGATGTACTGATTTCAAATCAACTTGATTCGGGTATCAGCACTCTACGAACTATACTTTGTTTTATAAATATCAGAGTGAGGATATACTGAATATGTTTTTCAACGAAAATACACCCCGGAAGGAAAGTACAGCACTCCCACTAGAATTTTAATTACCTTCGCTCTCCCATGCAGGATCAGCACTACATTTGAGAATCTAACCGGCAAGCAGATGAAAAGCGAAGCACAAAAGTTCATCAAATTGTTTTGATTTTAACAAATATATGTAAAATAACCGTATCTTCACCGCGACAAAAGTATTGCAGCTCCCTCAATGGACTTTATCCATTGGAGCCACATTTTTACTCAGCTATGTCGGCTATGTCGTGCTGCAAAATGGCTTGAGGTTGATTATTCGTTGTCCTTTCTGGCATTGGGCGCCACTCCCTTGTGCGAGTATACACATCCGAATTTCACCTTGCGCGTTGTACAGGGAATTTTGTTGGGCCGTTGCTTGATACGACACTCAATACCAACGCAAAGTTTTAATAGTGAATCTGCTTAATGAAGTACCGCTCTTTTCACAGATCCTAATAAAAGTAGTTCCAAGCACGTTGATTTCATCTAAATTAAGTTACTTCTCATCGATTTAAGTAGGAAAAATTTCATTCTTTTTTCCAATTTACATGAGTTTCGGTCATTGACAAAATTCATTCTATTTATAAAGCGCTTCTTTTTATTTAAAGAACCGTTTCAAATGTTCTTTGTACTGTTCACACAACGCTCAACTACAGCGTTTTCGGAACCTTATGCGCAGTCTGGCTATTTTATTTGTGCTGGCGTTTATCTCACGAAAGGCGCCCCTTCTGGATTTCTCGTTATCAGCCTCTTCCATTGCGTCATAGTTAGCAATGGCTCCCAGTATCATACTTGAGTGTCTTTGTTCTTTTAATGTCACTGGGAGTGATACGAGTATCACCGTAACTTACACCAGTCTTTCGAACAACTAACTAGCCTTTTCGGTTGTTCCTCTGGTTGCCATCTATATTCTCAACAATAATGGTGATGGTGCCTGTGGAAGCAGAGATAATCCAAAAATCTAGGGTGAGAGTGCCATACTTTTGTCGCGGGGTGTATTGTTTTCCATTGAATCCACTAGCCTTTTGACTATGTTAGAAATAAGGAATTTGCTAAGTAAACTCAAATCAATTGCGAACCTATTTTCTGAGTTGACAAATAGCAGCAAAATAAACTAGTCTCGGCTTGTTTCAAATTTCGAACTTTATTCGGAAGTCACGGTTGTCATTCCAGTTTAAGGGCACTGGAGGATAGGGCATGGCTTTTGTCGTGAAAACTGAGCTGTCAACGCAAACGTTCATTATATTTTCTGAGCTATGTAATGAACGCTTCAGGGGAGGATATTTTTTTAATAAAGTGGAGAATTTAAAAAGCGTAACATTTCCACTGACCTCGGCAGTTCACAAGCCTAACGTAAACATTTTTTGAACACTTTAATTTAGGAGGAATGCACCAGGCGTAAAACTCATGTGTTTAGATGAAAAATGATGAATAAAACTTCTTAGTGGACTAAGAAGGTTTTTAAAAGATCCATAGATGTTGTCCATCTCATGTAACATTGTGCGGTGTACGTGAATATATAGGGGCCTAAAACCAGACGAATGCTGACAAGCACCACCGCCTATGGACGGTTTTAGTGAGCGTAACGTAAGTGGATTCAGAAGTTTTGCGAATGTACATGTGTTTTTATGGGTTGCTTGTCTTAAACAGGCCTCGAATAACGTCTGGCCGATAACACGATCGATTATCTGGGTGAATACGCTTTTCAGTTTCCACTCCACATGTGGCTGACTTTGTTGTGTTGTTTATATTTGACGACTAAGGTTTACAAAACATGCGAACATGTGAACGTTTATAAACTGGTCCACAACATCCGAGAATCGGTGTTCGTTATGTATTTTACAATCCACAATCCACTGAATTCGCCCTGTTCGTACTTACGTGAAGCTATATTGGCTAAATGCAGTACGCTCAAAATTGATTTTCTGTACCGATAGTTACTTCTGTCATCACACATTTTGTGAGCATATTTTTGCACCTGATACTGTTGTACTACTATTCATTTTTCTGATGATTTGGTGTAAATAATATCTCCTAAACGGGTGTCTGAAGTGAGCCAAGAAGGTATTCTGAATATATTTATTACCAATCTGGTTTATTAGGCGCTGCAATTGATTTAAATAATTTCCCAGAATCAAAATTAGCCCATCCAATAGTTCTATTTTAAGGAATGAACTAATTTTCAGCACTGCTATCGTTTGTCAAAGTGCTACAACATTTTGCAAATCTTTTTGTTTCTTTGGCACAAAGTTTATTCGCAATCTGGGTAAATATATATAAATAACTTGCTTAACCTATTCCCAAGGTTGATGTAAGCCATAATAGAGATTTTTTCAGTCTGAAAGCATTCTGTATTTATGAACTGACTAAAAGATGTCCACTTTGTATAGCACAACTCAGTCTTGATACTAGTTAAATCAAATACTGGCAACTCGGCAAACCACGGAAATGATGGAATGTGCTATACTCCGTAGCTAATACTCTGAATGAATCATGTTATATTTAGATGGTAAACGTTTGGATTAGCCCATTCGGATTTTTACAGGCACCAGGCACTGTTGATGTTGGATGTTGGATTCACTCCTTGGGAGTTAGTTTATTCCCCACTGATTTTATGCATTTTAATGCGATGGAAATGTTTGTGATAACCAACAAAGAACACTGGATAGCTGTTTCGTCCTGTTTGGGACTCGTCATCAGTGTGTACTTTTTTGTGTCCCTGTCATGACTCGAACCGCGATTGTTCGTCCTGGGACTTCAAGCCCTTAAACTTGAGCTACACAGCGCATTAAAATGCATAAAAACAGTGGGGAATTAACGAACTCCCAAGGAGTGAAACCCACATCCAACATCATCAACAGTGCGTGGTGCCGAATGGGCTAATCCAAACATTCACCATCTAAATTGATTGGGCCATTCGCACAAGGTGATAACCGTCTACCATGTAGCTCTACAGATTTGAAACCTGACTCCTGCAAGCCGAAGACACCGGAAGGTCGGCAGCATTCTACTGCTGATTCAAAGTGAAATGGTATCACAGTGTCCAAAGAAATACGGAAATAATGTNTCCACCGGAATTACTAGCAGAAGGGAGTTGCGTAGAATTACTTGATTATATACAGCACTTTATCAATAAAGGTTAGCAGTTTCAAATGAAGACGTCTGTAAAAAACGGTGCTGAAATACTACTCCTTTCACGGCATCAATATATCATGCATATGAAGGAAGGTGAGAAAATTTCTGCATAGCGAACGTACTAGAAATTAGGCGTAATATAAATCGAACGAGGTTCTTGAAGAACGTTCATATCACTATTGTCATGAAAAAACAATTTTGAAATCAACGAAAGTTCAGTAGCTTCGGTGGGATCCGGACCCCCGCATGGACGCCGCCCACGCTTTTGTACAGCGCAAGCTCTATCACCTGAGCTGCGAATCAACACCGATAGTAATGATGATCTTTTCGCATTCAAGTCACCCATTTAAACACAAGACTCAAATCTGTCAAACAACAATCTGAACAATTAACCTTGCCTTAGAAGTTCATTCGATGGACTGCGGAGAATTCTAAGGAAACCCGTGATTGCAGCTTACATGGTATCTGATGGATGCTATATGCCTCTGTAAGTTAGATGGGTTATTCGAATGTGAAAAGATCAGTTCCATCAGTGTGGTCTCGTGACTCAGCTGGTACAGTATGCACCGCACAGAAGCGTAGGCGGCGTCCATGATTTGGTTCAAATCCCTCCGAAGCAATTGAATTTTTCACGAATTAAAAATAAGACTTCAATCTACCAAACAATAAATAAAAAGTAACTATTTCAAAAATATGTTTTAAACGTCAGTTTCAGGCAAAACAAACAGTGAATGCGCTATATCAAACCTGTAGAATTTGATGTAAATTTTATTGATATTTTCAACTCGGGAGTTGGGCCTTTAAAAAACATTTCTAAGCTCATTTTACGAGATATGCGTTTGATACGTCTAAATTTACAATGTCCCTCTCTGAAGTTGCACCAGTTTGCGCAGCGGCTTATTGAAAAATACAAGGAAATTTATCATGTGATGCATGGTGTGAAAATTGATTGCCCCATTGCACTTCCTGTAAACGTGACATGAAACTAAATAAAAAAAATATCTAATGAAGATAGAAACCGAAACGCATAGAAAAGTGGGACGTAGCAATGCAATCGCAATGCAAATCCCAGGAAAATATGATTGCTTATCTGAAGCTTAGAAGCACTGATTATTCTCAAGTCTATAGTGATATTCGTATCGTGATGGACTGCACACGCAGCCTACTTGAATCTTCTGAAAGTTATTGAAGGGTCCTCGCCAGTGTTAAGTTTTTACATCCACAATACCCAAATCATTCAGGTAAGCAACTAAGTATGTAACGGAGCACACAAACTACTCTGAATATTGTTTGAGCTGTATAAAATAGGTAAAAGTAACTGCCCCGTCAGGTGTTATGTCCTTCTTTAGCATAGGGTATGTTTCTCCTAAATTATTTGGTTTATTTCTGTTCCGTTAGCACTTTGCCTGTTTCCTGTTAGTGATAAAAAATCTATTTCATGTGTCTTAAAGGTGAGAAGAACAATTTTTATTTATGCAACCTTAATTTCATGAAGAATAACCGAACTGCAAACAATAGGAAATTTCGGAAGGATTTACTTTTGGTGAAACTCAAGGGCTCAATAAAAGTTTGGGCTCAATAAAAAGAATGAAAAATCAGACAATTTAATAAATTTTAATGATTGTGAGTAAAAGTGCGGGAGAAATAAATGATAATACACGTATTGAATCGTAAATATGAAGAGTGTAGATAAGGGAATTATACAAAATAATGACTAAACCAACCGTAACAAAATGCTGTTTGTATTTATTGTAGTCAGAGTAGTCACAAACTTCAAAAATATAACCAATAAAAGCTTCATAATCGATGATCAGCATGAGTACGTAACTTTTACAGAGTATCATGTTTGGATAAACTCTTTCGGTTGTTCAAAATCTCCAGGCACTCTTGGGTCTTGTCAAAGACACGAAAGTACACGCTGCTGACGAGTCATAGACAAGAAAAAACAGCTGTCCAGATCCCTTTGTCATTCATTACAAACAATTTCACAGTTTTAAAAAATACATAACATTTGTCTACTAGATGTTTTGAACGTTACAGAGAAACTGTAGACCAACAGGGTTGGATAAAGAACTAAGTTGATAATACGAATAAGTTTAAAACATTAGCCACTACGCTGTTCTATTACTTTGATTTTTATCTTTGCTATAGCTCCTACTCCAGAATTCCGAAATATATTAACAGGTATTGAAATGGAACGCAGTAGCATATGCATATACACATATATGCAAAAAACAGTTAGGCTTTACAACTCAATATGATACAACGCATCAGAATAATTGCTACTCATAAGTAGGTATTGTGTTTGTTCACGTTTTTTAAAGCAAATAATCAGTGGAATAAAAACCATAATTTTCGATAAGTTTGGTGATAAATAGTTCATTACATTGTGCACTTCTTGGATAAATTCCATGAATCTGTTTCGGTTGAATTCAGACAGAGTATACAATTTGGCACTCACACAGTAGACGAATAAAGTAAACAGGGGAATATTTCGGGACAAAGCCAAATGATTGCACACGGAACAGATTTCGAGCATGAAAGACTGTTCTCTTGATTCAGTTGGGACAGTATCCAGATGACGAAAAAAGAAACGGGCATGTCGGTAAACGGTACAGTGACATGTTATCCGGAAATGGTGTTATGTAAACATCAAAACGATGCCTGCCACTTAAGCAACTTATAAGGTGGACGGTTGTACTAATAAAAATGCGGAACTAAATAATGAGCATTGTGAAAATTTATGAAATTACAATTAAAAACCAAAGAAGCCTAACTAGTAATCGTTTCAATAGTTTGAAAATATCTGAAACTCGAGGGGACTTGGGTATAAACGCCAGTATGGATAATTCCTTGGGGATTGTAATTAGAACTAAAATAAGCAAATAAAAATAAAAAATGATAAAACTAGCTCATATGCAAAAACTTGTAACCTAGTACCAACAACCCTGATTCACTAGTTGAACCCCCGTGAGTGTACGCGCATTACACAACATTATTCCAATTTGTGTCCAATCCCCCTATAATTCTTTGTTTTAGGTATAAGAGAACTTCCATTGCCTAAAACGAATTTAGCACATCCAGATGATACGTCCAGGATACATCAAAATTGTGAATTCTTGTGTCACATCACCATTGACAACTTGAGAAATCTGTGGCGCCATCTGTGAAGGGTGGAGTATATGATGCAGCAGTTCAGCCAGTGCTCTTCTACGGTGCAGAGACTTGGCCGCTACAGGGACAAGATAAAAATCGCTTGTCGGTGTTCAAACACCGCTGTCTAGGTCGCAGTGCACGAGTCTGGTGGGGTAACCGGACGAGCAATGCTGAGGTTAGGCCTAGAGTTTTAGGTAATCGCGGTCGTCCACTGGAGGAAGTAGTCGCCCTCCATAGATTACGTTGGTTGGGGCATGTGTTGCGCATGTCACCAGATAGGTTGCCATGGCGAGCGATGTTTGCTGAAGCAGGTAGCGGTTGGAAAATGATCAAAAGTGGTCAACCAAAGACCTGGCATGAGGGTATAAATCCCTGACCAGGAGGCTGCGTCAAATAGGTCACGTTGGGCACTCTGGCTGGGAACCCCGAGATCACGGTCACCAATGGTTAGAGACACTGAGCGATATGGCTGGGTGTCGCAAACACTGGCGCTCATGCATCTACTCATTATTCTGTTAACACTAGTCTATGTAAATTCTTTATCTTCTGATTGAATTTGCTTTCAACATTCCAATCTTCTTCCTGTGCTTTTATCCAAATGGGCGATCAACAGATAGCAACCAAACCGGCACACGAAAGTGTATGGTTAATGATTGTGAAAAATGAAACTGAAACTGATTAGATAGACTCGGTAGTTCGGGTTCTGTAAATTATTTTTCAATCATTATTAGTGAGCCAAATATAAGAGCCCTCTGAAAACAAGTAATTAGTTAATTCAATGCATTTATAAGGATTACGCTAAACTTTCTAAATTTGAGGAGTTTTCTAAAATCACACATCGGATACTGCTATGCCCACATGAATCCATCTGCAAATCTGTGAATACCTGTACAGAATCACGAGGAACTATTGTGCTTAGATAATCATTCATTCACAATATGGTATACAGGAACTTAGTTTCTACCCTTCCTGTTATTCAATCATTTTGCCGAATTGCTTTAACGTTTTAGACGAAACCTAAATTTGAAAATAAGTAGTGTTAAGAAAGAAGGCTTTGTTGAAATACGCACTTTCAAAGTTGTCTATGGAAATTCATCATATGCGATTAGTTTTCAAACTAGATTTGTGTGTTAATAACTGTTCCAGGTGCTTTTAGAGATAACGATTGGGATAGTTTTGCGCTCTTTTGTTTTCCTTATTTTGCTGGAAACCATCTACCGGTAGCTGTGGCTGTAGTGTGCTGTGATTCTGACGATGTAAAAGTGGTTGTGATTGGTGTTTACTAGTTAAGTTAATTTTGTAATCTTGTGATTTTGAATGCTTTGAAAGCTAATCAGAGGAGAAAATTCAAGCTTATACAATGAACAGCCGGTTGCTTATGGCAGAAACCCAAGACACGGAATTGCTCAATCTGTTGCCCCAAATTCCGAATCGCTCAGATCGAATGTTACCAAGCCCGTTTTGTGATGCTTTGTGGTCTGATGATCAAACAAGGTTATCTCGTTCGTCTCAGGTGATTTTACAGCCGGACGCCCTCCACACTACAGACCAGAAACTTCTTGCAAACAATCAAAATAGAAATGTCTCAAGTGCGTCCAACTGTTTGACGGTTTGCTTTTTGTGTTCAATGTTGCCGTTGTTGTTATGCAGTTACCCAATTTCTGTACTGTATTGCACCACCAAAATGCCTCAAGGGAATCTACTCTATCCATCGTTAAGAAGCAGGTATTTTCTTATCTTCTTATTATGTTTGACCTACTGAACAGTATAAACGCTGATTTTCTTATAAGGAGCATATGAATACCATATGCGCAGCGTTCACATGGGTTCATACCTCAATCTTTTGCTGCTGAAGAGTGGTACTTTCACATGTAATTACTTACAGAAATGATACAAACTGCGTGAGAACTTCACTTATTTGCTCAGGAAAAGACTTGAATGCGTACCTAAGAGATAATGTGAGTCATGACTTGGCACAACAACTGTATGCTTTGACAGCTCAGAAATTTACACACAAAAATTTAGTTAGTCAGAAGGAAACTGTCTATAGCAATGACAGTTGCGAAGAGTGCAGAACAAAAGGGGTGGAACGGAGTTCATTTTTGGTTTAACAGTAGTTCAGGTAGGGTATTGCAGGTTCCTGACCGATTCGGTATTGCGATTTTTTGGTTTGGTTCACGGAAATCACTGGAAGGTTGTTGTATTGGATGCCTACAGGATGAACATCGGTGATCGTCTTTTCTAACGGTAGCTATGAATAGTATAAGTACATTCAAAGCCTCACCGGATGTTATCAGTTCTGTACTACAAAAGAGAAGCACGTGCCGTGTTCCCAAAACAACTTCCAAAGCAGCCCAAGGAAGAGCTCATTGGAAAAGATGATAGGGTTGCAGAAGTTTGACAACCATTGCAAGCATACAAGAACAGGAGACCAGCAAAACTGCGGTTAAAATACTTGCGAAATTCAGGACCAGAAAATGGTTTTCCAACAGAAGGTTCTATCACGCCACCTTAATCACCGCGGGATTTACGGTCCAACTTTACAGTTGATAAACCTGACCCAACAATCACTCCTAGAAGTTCGCCTAGCTGAGCATGAAACTAATTGGAACAGCCAATATTTCACATAGCTGTTTTCTGTTTTATCATTGACTGCGTCATATCCTTACAGATTCTGAAGGTTTGATTCACCTAATCCTGGGAGATAGGGCTGCGATGCCTAACCTGTCGATGGGACGTTATTTTAATTTCTAAATCTTGACTGACGACCGAATTTGTAGATTCGAAATTAGAACAACTTCGATTTTTGGTTATTCGATCAAACGCATCAGATTATCATTTGCAGTTCTAAGATGTGTCGGTATATTTAGGCGTATATTTTGCAGCTTTGATCCAACTTAGTTCCCCTAATGTTTATCAGCGTACATTTGTTGTGAGGTACCACTCACATGTTTAAGTAGTTTTTGGGTAGTGCATACAAATGTGATTAGCGGTTCCTGACAACAGTCAAAACTAACGAGATGTCGTCGAGTGAATTACTGTGTTCAAAATCATAACTACAGAAAATGCGCATCCGCTATTCCATTGATTATCCTGTATTCTTCTGAGAACTATGATAACCTGTTCCAAACGAGACGTTTTGTTGTAAGTACAACGATTTATCGAGACCGTTACTTTTGTAAGCAATAAAAATCTCTGCCCAACCTCTTTTTATCTTGTTGATCTCTAACACATTTTACCACCTATCGAGTATGACACTCATGTAATACACATGTGCAACGCAAACCTAAGTCTTCGGAACATTCGAAAATAATGGTAAATAAGGCGACCAAAGGACTGCATCCGAATACTCATACTAAAACATTGAAATGTACTCCAGCCAGTAGCGCTATATTTGAAAGGAATTGATTTTTTGCAAGAATTAATGCTGAATGTCGACCATCTGCATTGTGTTTGCCCATATTGTTGTCCAAAACCTACTTCATGATATATATCCACTTAAGTTAGTGTTCCAAATAGATTGTGCAATATACTGCGAAAGGAGTTTCCGGCCAAAACAAGGATTGCTCACAGAAATAATAAAACAGCATACAAACTGAAAATCTTCATTTTTTCTTTTGTTATAACTACCAGGACTCCTTGGACCTGAACTGAACATTGACAATCAGATCGTTGAACTACGATTAACGGATTCCGAAAATGTTTCGAAGTATAACTGTTATATATAAAATCATGTCTGCTATATGCCCATTATTTTCTTTGTCGGATTGCGTTAAATGAACCCTAAAGAGAGAGATTATTTTATGTTAGAAGATCAACTTTGTGACTAAACAACGAAATGTCAGATTGTGATAAAAGAAATCCAGTAGTTCAAATGAGACTGTAGATTTCCTGATTGAGCTTTTTGATGAATATTTTACTTTCATTAGAATATCTTTTATGCATTGATAGTTACCCCAAGTCGAATTGTTTTGGTGCTGTGCTTCGGCTTCAAGGACATTGAAAAGTATGCAAAGGATAAGTATTGAAAATCATTGCGCAGTTAATAACTGAAGGATGCAACTTGTAATGGTTTCAAAGGAAAACTTGTCATTCGTTGACACGACAAACTTCATCGTGTACAGAGCAAACAAGACGTAAACTGAAAGCTCATCAACTCTGTAAGGACATTACTGATTTTTTTATCTCATCAGTACTGCTGGTTGAGTTTTTCTAGATCTAACTAGTTGAACAATTCAAGTGTTCAAATCAAGTACGCACCAGCTCCGTGCTTATAGGGATTCAGATAAATTTACATGGAGGTCTGCCCACCACTCAGTATTAAAGCAGTTGAAGAGCAACTGTGATGAGCCGGTAAACTGTCGTACAGCAATCACGTTTTCGTGAATCTAGTCAACGTGCCAAAACGTCACACATTATAACTGGTTTTTAAGGGATGTTTATCTTAAGTTCACATGTTTATCAATTTGGAGCTAGAGTCACGTGCTGTTGCTCTCCTACACATACATACGAATGCGCACGAAAAGACAAAAAGATCGACTTTTGGGTGGGTTTAATTGGTAGGGAAAACCAAACCGTCACAAGTCAATATTTTATTGCTCAATTTCTGGATGAGAGATAAGGTAATTTGCAACAGAAAATATGGTAATCAATTTCAATCACATTCGCAACCAAATCCAACCATTCATACGTAAATGTCAATTGGTTTTTGAATTCTGACTTATTATTTACGCTAAACATTTTGATCAGCAGTTGTTTGATTCCTACATGGCTTTGAGAGTGAAATGACTTGGTGATTTATTTAACCAACTAGGTACGTTGTTGTTGTCGTTGTTCACTCGTTCAATGATTGGAGTGATTCAGTTTTGAACGTTTAAACATTGTTGAGTTTTACCACAATAAATTTCATTATAGACTAATCAAACTGCTGAAAGCCGCCACCGTTTTCTAACTTCAAAACAGGTAAATTTTGCAGTCAATTGTCTACTTTGAGCACAATCATCCGAAATGCTATCATTTGCCAAAGAAATATACCAACCCATCAAACGTAAGGAGTTATCAAAAGGTGGTGCTCTCTAAGATTATGACCAATCATTGGTAACAGGCCAAGGTATATTTCAACTAAATACTAAAATTTTTCTGCCATGTGCAATACAAATGCCAATAGCTACTTGATAATTTATATTTTATTGATCTAAAAAATAAAAAATCCTGTTGAGTATTGTGCATTTACTTTCATTGTAAGATATTTAACAACTGCCTCATGAAACTGATCAATGTAGTTGGCCAATTCAATATGCATGTTGCTATGACTGCATTTGTGAAAAAATAGATGCAGATGCCGTTTATTCATAACGTCATCAACTTCCGGCTAGTTTAAATTATATACCACAAAACCAAAGCTAATGAATATAAGGGGCTTTGTCCACCAACCAACCATAGTTTTCCACGAATGCAGATGGTTTTCTAAACGTTGTTTTTTTATCGTGCTGTGCTGCACCGTAAACAACTATAACTGTGCATGTCGGACAACTGGAATAATATCGATCGAGGTGCAATGAAGTAGCAAGCAGTTTTCTTGAAAGTGCATCATGTGATTCCATAATGAAGTGAGGGGCCTTCGTTTCGCTTGAAAAGCACAATTATGCTCTCACAGTTTTTCTGCAACAATTGTTTTATGCAGAGAGGACACATACCTTTACCATTTGCGAATAATAATGTGTTCAATCTGGAAACATTAGAAAGAATTTGTAGGCCTTCCAACGTTTGGGGCTTATCTTTTTGATAAAAATTTATCATTTTTATTTATTTGTATAACTTGCGTAGCCATATTGGCTTACGTTTCAGTTAAAAATGTACATTGTTCGTCACGCCGAATGAAATAATAATAATAATATTACTACTACTACTAATAATAGTGTTTCATTAAAAATGTATTGAAAATAAGGGAGTTTCGCTATCTTGGAAGATCAAGCATTATCGAATGTCACTATGAATTTGTCAAACAGTCTGTGCCACTACCTATTTAACCAAAAAACTAAGGGAAACAGGTTACAGTTTGCACCGCCTGCAAAAAGTTCTTAAAATTAAACAATTTTGATTTTTACAATGTTGATCCTTCTTTATCGACTACGACATTCTTTCAATGAACTTTGTCCTACCCTCCAGGGGACACGATCAGTCAGCGGGTATTTTGGCTTTTACAGTAGGAGACCCATCATAATTATAAGCATGAATATAGCTGCTAACGTGGTCCTTATTTATAATGAAATTGTGTAGCTTAAGTAATCATTAACAACAGGGCGGTAATATAAATTTTATTACGACTGACACTTGAAAATATAATCAAGCAGCGAAAATACTATAGGATTAACTAAGTCAATTTAGTCGATAATCCGAAATTTCCTATGGTGTCAGAATGTACTAGATAAGCGAAACCTACCTGGTCGCGTAATAGTAAACATCTGATCATAGTCGTAGATCACTTATAACAGGGTTTATGGAGCTCTAGATGTTCCCCCAATCAAATAACTACTAGCAGTTCAGTAAACCGCTTGCTAGACAGCCAAGGGAAGCAACAGTTGATGGAATCACTTTAGTTATCATACAATTCTGTTTAAGTGCATCAAAATGAACCATCACAGTATGTGCCAAAATCTTAAACGAACAGTATAAACTGAAATCATCGTTTCTGAAATTACAGGGGTCCAGCTGTGGGCGTCCTGCTGCGAATCTACCACGTTCCATGTCATCGATCAAATTATCGACGATTCTTCATGTAAATATCAACATAAGCCTCAGCTGATCGCAAATTTCATCATTCGTCTTTTCTTACTCCATTTTTATGGTTCCAAAGGGCATGTTTTCCTAACGGCATCGCTGTGAACTGTGCAAAAGCATCAAAGTAGACCGATACCTCAGGCAATCTTTTCGTTCAATGAAATTTCTTAAGTTTCGCATCCCTTCATACAAACGTAAGCAACAGTCCCTCCAAATGAAGGAACTCAGAGGATCGAGTGCTTCACCATTTTACTTTTCACCGGTTCGTTCGCTCCCATCAGGTGTTTGGCACGACTTACCAAAGCAACAGCTGCTGGTGCAGCCGGCCCGTTCGGCATCGGAACATTTCGGATCGGTATATCACGAAGCTGCTTTACCAGCCGATCAACAAACGGTACTGTTTGATGTTGTCCAGGAGACTTCGGATTTGGA
This sequence comes from Echinostoma caproni, assembly GCA_900618425.1. Lineage (NCBI taxonomy): Eukaryota > Metazoa > Platyhelminthes > Trematoda > Plagiorchiida > Echinostomatidae > Echinostoma > Echinostoma caproni. The sequence goes on from UZAN01041844.1 coordinate 38,151, forward strand.
GACCGCACGGCTTTATCAAACAACGTCAGTACATTCAACACATTCCGAGTCTGATACTCTTGCTTTGCTTCCTTGTGAGCAGAATCTAGCTCGGAAACCCTCGGCTCCGTCAGCAAAGAGCATACCGGAAGTGCATGACTCGTTTACTATGAGCAGGACACCACCAACAAGTGCTAGATCTCAGAGTTATCAATCCGTGTCAAGTTATCATCCAGCGTTTAAATCTGAAAATACAGTGCGAACGCGAGGATCTTCACTTCGGATGGAGTCGTTGCGTGCCATCAGTCCGCATCCACATAAATTTCTCCCGAATGTTTTACACTGGCCGAATGACGAGTTCGACGAATACGATGCAGAACGTCAAGTAAGTTATAACTTTATAAATTTCATCAAGTTATAGTTTAAAATAAGGTTCGAGTTTTATCTTTCTTGCCACTTCTTATTCAGAAGATAACTTTCTAGTAGATAAGCTCAGTTTGAGTGTGTTATCTTTCCTTCCATAGTGTTCACATTTGAGGTTTCATAATTAGCTCAGGTTGGATGGTGAATAGATATAGACAATCGGAACTAATTTGGAGCGAAAGGAGACGACTGATCATAACTTGCAAAGCAGTTTTAGTATAAACCTCTGATGAAAATTTGATATACCAACGTGATAGGATTAAACTCTTCTCATCAAATATGATATCGAAGGTTGTGCTTAAAAGTGACGTTTAACGTGTGCCTCTTTTATTACTTCTTCGGTTACTTATTGTAACGGTCTTTTGTGAAATGACGTAGCCCTAGATAATTCCTTATTTCCTTTTGTTCCTTCAACGAAAAACTAAAGGGAGATATTATTTATAAGTGCCACATTTTGATTTGAATTACACCATTTTGAAAAGTATGATTTTATTAATGTACGAAACCTTTTAGTTACTGAAAGCATGGTCAAAATACAATTCGTTGGGAGAACAAAGTAAAAGAAAGTCATTTGTTCGCTTAAAAAATACATACCATTAGAAAAAAGAAAGTTCCAGCACAGTTCGTGAAGCACTGAGTTAGCCTGAGCCCCACCTGATTTTTACTCACCCAATTGTTGCATTCGGTATGGAGTCGAGTTAATATAATCCTAATAACATGATTTAGAGCAATGATGAACCATTCTGTTTTAAATCATTTCTCAGGACTGTATTCATTTTTCAATGCAGAACGACCTAGGCTGAATGGCCAACTTTACTCATATTTGCAGACAGCCTCTTCGATCAATGTCATGTTAGCTAGTACCTTTCCTTGAGTGTTTACCGCAATGTAGTACAATGTTTACTTGAGTATTGTGTCCATCGTTCAAGATTGGGTTGCTACAACTGGAACAGAGCACAGTTTGACTCCTTATTTACTTCAAATAGAGTTCGTGTTCACGCCTTAACTACTCTGTTTCAGAGGAGAAAACTGCATTTTACTTCGTATAACCTTCTTTGCTCCAACGTATTCTGCACTCTGCTCCCGTTTGCCACCATTTATTAGGTAAAGTGTTGGTATGTGTCTAAGGGATCTGCAAATAGTGGCAGCAGTAATCAACTAACTAAATATTTATTACCATTATCTGAGTCCATGCACTGCTTTACAACGTTGTAATTATACCAGTGGTAACCAATTGTATGATTAGATTTAAAAATACTCGCTATACTAAACTAAAACATACAAGCTAAAATTCTAAGTCCAATAGTCCTCAATGGAACGTTCTCCCAAAGAGCGGTCACCTCTTCCGAACACACTTTACCAGTATCGACGGGCTTCCAAAAATAGACGCTTTTGAACAAAGACCGTCGTTGAGTCTCATAACTGCACATCTTCTGAAACACTGCATAGTCAGCTAACACAATTAATTGGTAGATCATCCTATTATGGTAAATCTGGAATCTTACACTTCGGCAGGCTTGTGTAAACATGATATTTCATCCACGTTTAGCGAAATTCATCAAAGTTATCATACCATGTATAGTTTGACCTATAAATAGTGTTAATCAAATATAAGTTGCAATATCACTGATAACGCAAACATCATTTCTAGTATAATTCCAAATTTGTTTCTGGATAGAGGCCCGAATTTTGTAGATATTATTAATTGAAACCAGATGTTTTCGGTTTAGCTTCAGTTTCGAAGAGATCTTTTCAAAGAACCACAGGAGGAAATTCTGAATGAACGGAAAAATGAAGTTTCAACAAAATAAAATAAAAAGAATCAGGAATGAATCTGGCAATGGTGGGGAATAAAGGCCGGACGAATAAAACGAAAATCTGAAATTGCGTGATGCGCTTATGCAGTAATGTTTTCTGTATTCTAAATTATGTATACTGTGGGAAAACATGTGTTTATAAATCTTTGTACGCCATTCAATAAGATGGGACGGGAATCAGTCTCAAACATCACTAAGGCAGGTCCGATGCAACAAAAGGTTTTTCTTGTTACCACAGCGTGAGTTCCATTTGTTACCAGCACCTCACGAGGTCGATTACGATAAGTCATTCGGAATAACCTAGTTAGTCAGAATCTCTCAGTTACTACAACTTGCGTAGGCAATAACAATCGATCATTGTAAACTCACTCTGTGCCAACAGAGAGCGCTTGAATATACCCTGGAAACATCTCAGACTCTACCCTCCTGCTTATTATGACTCAGTTTAGTGGTGCATATAAATCTTTTACTTAATAAGCATGCACGAAAGAAATCTGAAAGTACATCGCAACATATATGACTATATGTTCTTCGTTTTATCTTCTATCATGGCAAGTACTGTTTACAATCATAATTGCTGCTTACGAATACTGAAAATCAGTAACCCTGTGCTTTCGAAAAATCACTTAAGCGGTCAACTATGCACCGTATGATAGAAAAATAATCCTTATTCCATGTTTTGTATATTAAGAGTACAAAATCTTACATTTTTATACTTGCTTACACAAAATTTAAATAACCTCTTTCTATCCTAGAAAACTCCGGTATATTTGGTGCACGGCACCATTTTACTTTTACTTTTCCTTCTGCTTTGTGATGACATAAACGTTAATGTACAGTTTTACTAAATGCAATGTCTGTAAAGAAATTTAAACCGTTAGCTTCAGTATTTGAGAATGTTCAAACAAACACGAAAGATAAAAAATATTTACTATAAGGGACCTCGTAAATCTTTTTATTTGATTTTCAGCAAGACTATCATCAAACATGATTTGCGGTGCAAGGTATTCATAATTGAAATGCTAAATTAGGAGGCATACCAACTTATTCAAACCTGTCTTACGATGCTGAATTCCTCCGCTGATAAAGACTAACGAATGGTATCTATTTGTGCGATTACGTTTGTATTACGAGGTAGGTGGAAAAATCTCCCATCACCAAATGATATCATTGCGAATCGCACTGGTGCAAACATGTAAAACGTGTTAAAGAATCGACCTGATAGCTCATGCTGGGACAGCCAGATTGAGAATCAATAGCAAGACAACTGAACTCTCTACGGTGTTCAGATAAATTTAAAAAGTACATCATGAAAAATATTACGCCGAACGATTTTTTGTCATTAGATGCTATTAATGTATTTGAGATCCTTTTGACTGTTTTCGGTAAACATGTGCATTGTTAACCCTTTTAATAATCAAAGAAATCGTGAAATAACCCTCAAATTTGATAAGAAGAAGAACCATAAAAATCGTAGCGCTTCTGCACGTCCACGTCGATTCTTTGTATCATCATAATCAGGCTGTTCGTTTCTTACCAGTTTGATAGATTCCAGAAGATGAAGTAAAGAATTAGTTGAAGTGTTTCACTTTGTCGAATTCATATGACTTTGTACTTGGTTTGTAGTCAACACAAATGCTCAGAGTTTTCATCTCGCATTTGTAGTAAGTGAAAAATAAACTGATGAATTTGTAACCGTTTGAATACACAGTCCACGTTAGGCTTTCTATTGAAATAAGGATTTTTTCAGTATACTCATTATAATCTCATTCAGTGCTGTAATATGTGTTTACTTAAATAAATATGCCCCTGAGGAGTAACACATTACTTAATTGACAGTAATAATATATCGGTTGTGGCCAAGTAGTTAGGTCACCAACTATTGACCTGAGTGTCCCAGGTTCAAACCGCTCCACCGCGGTCCATTTTCCATATATCTGTATTTCCCACAGGCAGCCGTTGTGTCGCCACAGCCCCCTTCCTGAAAGTTGACTGTACATTTGTATATTTAATAATTAAAAAAGGGAAGTAAAACGAAATTTATTATTTTTATTTTTATATCCATTAATTCTCATTTCAACCTGAACATGTAAACCGTCTGCTTATAGTTGTGTTTCTAAGCCCGATTCCGTACCGGTAGTATTCTCATAGATTCCCAGTGTAGAATCTCCGGAGAATATTCTTTGATATGGATTACACACTGGAAATCCGTCTTAGCGATTGAGTGACGTGCAAATCCCGAAGTCAACAAAAGACGAGATTTTGTTGTAATACGGTACTGGTATAGGCAACGCACGATTATTATAGACTAAGTGAGCCAAATCAGGTAGTGCATGCACTGTGTGCACACTATCAAGGCAGAATAAAATGATAGTGTGTCTTCATTAAAATAGTTGAGATTTACAATCAGAACACAATACCAAAATGAGCCTCCAAAGGATGTTACAGCTTTCAACTCAACGAATGCGCGTACAATCCAGTCAAAATCAGTGGCCAGAATGACTTCGGTGGCAAGCATATATGTATAAGGGTCCAATCGACGGCTAACAGCCAGCCAACACATGCACGGGTGAAAATACTAATCGCTTGTGGGACGGGAACAATGGACTTATTTCGGCATGCATGTGTGTCCATCAGTGGATACCAGACGGGTTGCGTGTAAGGAGAGCGTAGGGAGTTGAGTTGAAGGTGATACGGGTCACTTGTGATGGAGCATAATCACACTGATCGATCGACCCACTGGGTCGACTCAGGTGTAGCAAGTTCAGTAAGAAAAGGGCGGAAATGACACAAATTCAGAGATAATGAAGGATGGCTCAGGAAAGGTACATGCAATTTAGAGTATTGCTAGGGAAATTATGTTCGGAAGATGAAAAGCAATCCACACCGTTGTCCTAAAATTGAGAATATCTAAATGAAGTTAAGGAAAGTTTAAATATTTCGAGAAATGCCTGTTGCATGAAGCGGCATGGTAGTAGAGGTATTTATTTTGACAGTAAAGATTGAATTGACGATTATCTAATTCTACACAACATGTAAAAATGAAATGATTTTTAGTTTACCTGATCGTAAATCTATCTTCTCTTCGATGCATCTTGATTGCAGTCACTTGAGCACTACTTTAACTTTTATATACAAAAATCATTTTCCCCCGTAAACTGAACAATATTTCTTCAGGAAGGCTGTTGTGCTCAAAGTAGCGGGACACTTGCTGTAACTGTGCAGCATGTGGTCGGTAAGGAGATGAAGGAATAACAAAAAATGCATAATATTGAAGTCTTATTTTGTTTGTTCTATATATGCGTTATGGTAGAATGAAGCTACTAAATCGGGGTCATTCTGTACATAGAAACAATAAACGACAAAGCATACCAAAAGGTTTTGTAGTTATGTCACCCTGAATACCTTACGAATGCTGGATTTGAGGTAAAATAAATTTCACAAAGACTTTGTCCGTGCTGTGAATCAACTTATTCATTGTGAGTAAATCTGTGTAAGAATCAGCTCGTTGTTAAAACGAACAACATTTTATTCACAGAAGTCATTTTCCTACTAGAGAGTTGAACCTGACATTTCCTGTGTCATTGATAATTCAAAGAAAACATCCAGTATTCAATTAGACTGTGCTTAAGAATCTCGGGATATGCCCTTATGATACAAGTAAATAAAAAGGTTACAAAACAATAAAACGGTTTCGGTATGAATCTGTTTTCCTGTCCTTGGAAATGAAAATTAATCAAAAATTTACAAAATTAAGAAAAGATGAAACCAAAAGAAGTTTGATATATCCATTTGTAATCGAAAACAAAAGCCTTTTGCAGAAATTTAACCACAGTTCTACGCCGAGCTTGAGCAACTTAATGAGACGCATTCTAGGCATTCAGAAAGCAGCAAAAATAAAAGTTTCATTAGAGTTATAGAATCCCTTCCTCGACAAGGCAAACCCCCTCAAATTTTCTAATATTTCGATATAGTATAGTTTCTAAAATAATATCAGGCTACCCTAGATTTTCCTCATCATGAAAATACTGGCCAATGAAGGCAGGTTTTTCAACCATGAAAATACCATGAAGGTTTCATTTCTGCCAAAAATGTGAGTTTCTAGAACANNCCTCACATTATGGCTATCGACTAATGCTTGTTTCCGTTACTATACCACAATGGTAAATCGCTATTGGGGTTAGGTCAAAACGTTTGAAAGCCAAAAATGTACAAGTGATTTAACGATTTGTTAATCCGTGAGAAACCCAAGTTAACACCAACATGCAAGATACTCTCAAGCAATAGTGAATATATTCATGTGATCAGTGTTTCTTTGCACACGTTTCACTGAGCCAGTTAAATAAGGGTGAATGAAATAAAGTGAATACTTCCTCGAACAAGAGCATTTTTAAAAATGAATTAGTGAGAGGGTTGTAGGTTACCAGTCACTAAAAAACAAAATATTTTCTGTGCATGGATGCACTTTTATTGACACCGAGGAGTGAACTGGATGAAAATTGAATGCTCAGGAGATTACACGTCAAGGGNAATATAGGGTCTCTTGTACCGATAGAAATATTTTTAATGAAATGATCTTGTTGTTTTAAAGATGGGAAGTAACATGATTTTTTTTGTTTCGGAATAAAATGACATCATTCTGAACCACAGGGGGTTCATAAGATATAACAGCCCTGAAAAAGGCGTATCATTGATAAAAATGTATGGAATGAGGTCAATAAGGTCATCACTAAAATGAAGTAATTGTTCTAACACCAACGTAAGTTTTACGTGTGTCTGATCAGTGAAAAAATGTCTGCAATGATGTATTGCAATGTTTTAGTATGATCAGTCATCCTCTTCTTTTTGTTCACGAAGTACGTTTCCGTTTTACAATATTCATTCAAATGCTACAGTCCAATCCCTGATTGTAGTTGTTGAAGTCCCTCAGCACAATTAAAATGCACTTGCTTCCAATGAGGAAGGTATTTTAAAATATAAGAGAAATGAAAATATATACGTTTCTGATAAATTTCTTTCCCTGTTTTCAATAAATAACATAATAAGTTAACTTGTATGTTTAATGCTAATAGACATGACTGATTTCTTAATCATATTCTGTAGCAACATCCAACCAGTGTTAATGGAGTTCCCATAACTATATCATAATAGGTCACACGCAAGATGAAGTACTCTGCATAACTAAGGTAGAAATAATTGAAGGAAAATCTAAGGACAAATGTAAATTACTTTATAAACGCGAAATTGGAGGCATACTGGAGAGTTGAAAAACATGTTTTGCAATCGAAGAGCGAATACTCATCAATTCTTTCGAAGAGTGATTTGAAATTAAAAAAAACAGGAAACATGTCTGGTTGAAGCAGTCTGGTTTACAAGCTGGAAAATTAGCGCGCGTCATTTTAAAAGGTATTTTATCCTTTCCTTATAAAACGTTAGGCTGGACACATCTCATCGAAAAGATTATAGTCTTTATAAGTGGAGACATTTGAGATCTTTCAAAATGTTATATTTGTTCTTTGAGAGCGCTTTTTCTTATAAAACAATCCAGCAGTATAAGCAAGCGTTGCATAGAGGCCAAGAAAAAAATCAATCGATCGGATTTTATTCAATTGAATATAAAAATGCACCATGTGTACCAGACGTACAAACATGTCTTAGAATTTTAACTTAGTAAAGGCAAAACTTTTCTACGTCTTCTAAATATTTGTAAAAAATAATTCATAGCAAGCGACCAATGCTTTGATGGATAGAAATCATTAAGCAGTTAACCATGTCAGAATTCAGTGTGCCAATGAAGGAAAATTGGAAGATTCAAAATAGCTCATAGACTTTGTCATTTTCATTGCGGTCCTGAAATGATCACATATTTAATCTAATTTTATAGGTAGAACGGTTCACGAAATATGTGCATCCGTAAAAAGCCCACTTACAGAGCCCTATCGGGAGTAGTTTGGGACAGATGATAGACAGCTTCAAAATATAATCTGAATAAAAACACGCTGTTTGTGACAAATAAACCTCAAAGAAATCCCTGGGCATTCCATTGTTGTTTCGCTCTCTGTTTGTATTATTAGGCACACGGGAGTATTTCAATTGGTCAATTGGTTGTTTACTATATGTTAGGGTAAAAGCACTTGAATTCAAATATTAGTGAACTGTAGTGAAATACATTGCTTGTTGTTTTTCATAACTTTTTAACGGATTACTAAAAGTTTGCAAATGCTTACTGCGCACAATAAAAGTACACTATAAAGCGATAAACCATAGTCTAGATTATTGGTAGTAGTTGAATATTTTGATCGGTGGCAAGCAAAGCCATTAAGATCAAACGATTATCTCGAAAGTATTTTGGTTATTTCTCTTTTTCGAATACTGCTTGCATTTGTGGATTTGTAGAGCTGTAACACGGTAGTACTTAAATCATTCATCATAAGTATGAATAGCAACCACCTAATCGTTGTTGCTGAAAACTGACATACATCAGGTCACGGAAATTTCCGAGACATTCAGGTGTTATGCATACCTTTTAATTATGCATATTGATGTTTGTCTTCTAAAGCCGAACATTGGACAGAGGTTATCATATGGGGTTCTGATGAGCTAGAAATAATTTTGCGTTCTTTGCGTGATATACGAATGAAAATGATGTCAAAATAAATAAGCTACTTACTAATTATCTTGAGAAAAAGCACTATAAACTGAGAGGACATTTATCATAAGATATTTTTCATGATACGAAAACAGTTTTGATGAGAACTGTAGTTGATAAAAGTGGATCCGATGACGAATATTCACCAGTAAATGCCTTTTTAAGCAGTGTAAATTTGTGTGGTTTATTATGTGATTCTGTTAAGGAAACCGGTCGAAATTTATCCACTGTTCGAATATATTTCCAGCATTATTACAATGATTAACAGCATAAATTTGCATCAAATTTGATCTGATTTTCATAGTGACACGATTGTAGTGAGGAGTATTTACTCTAAATTGGGGAAAAAACATTTCACTACATGCTCAACACATGCAGATTTTTATTGTCCCTGAATCACTTCTAATTGCAAACTTCTAGACGTAATATGTTTTCTTGAATCTGATTTCTCTGTTGGTCTTTTGTTACACATGAACCCGGAAGTGTGAAACCCCCAAGTTTGTAATGGTTCCAAATAACAAAAATCTTTTATTCCTTGCAATAATATAATTTTTATAATGAAAGCTTATACATAGTAAAACTGCTTTAAAAATAAGCCCTACACAGTTTTGAAACAGTTCATTAATCAGTGGTGCTCACTGTGCTGTAGTAGTCCAAGCTTTATCTTGACCTAATTTACTACAACCGTAGTTGAATAGCATATGCAAATGTTTACACTTGGTGCATAAACATGTGACTAGGCTGTAAGAACAAAATCTGAGAACCTTAAATGCAGAGTAGTGGAGAGTTTCGTCGTATGTATTTTGTTTTGAAAATGCATGCTTTCGCATCGATCAGATATCCAATTCGATTTTGGGAATAGAACACTGAACACATATTTGTGGCAAGTAACTGTTCAGCGCCAATTCTGGTTATTCGAATCATTATTTTTGTAGTTTTTGTTTTCGTAGCGCCTTGTGGATGATTTGGAGTTCCAATCGCATCAATAGAAAGTAAAGCATTCAAGGTATCTAGCAAATAAAAGGGTCTAACTCATATACACAATTGGTTCATTCGAGAGTTTCTCTCTATTTTTTGTGGCACCAACAACGGTTGTAGGTAGCGCATGTCAATCATATAATTTGTGTCGATGGGTTTTCCACGTGATCCTGAAACGAACAATGTAAAAAGGGTACATGTATTTTTATTGATTTTTCAACTGCATACTTTCATTTGGAGCTCGTGGCTGAAGATATCCAGCGATCAGCATTACAAATTGCGTAATGAATGCTAACAAGTTAGACCAAGCGATAACAATTTTGATCCATCTTGCAAACTGATAGAGTTATTTATTTAGTTGATAACTCATAATGTGTATGGTTGATTTAGTATTCGACGCTGGAACACCTAAAGAGATTTGTAAGTTATTAGTTCACCTAACGTTCCGTTTGCATCTAGTTGTACCCGGCATGACAAAGTGAGCAAGTCAGGACGTTCAAAAACTCGAATTTTCAGAGTTGATATTCACCCCACCGAATAAATTATTCTAACGTTTGCATATGTCATTATATTTTTTGGTAAGACTCTAATTTACGTAAGTCAATACCAATTATTGTGCAGGCAATGGAATGGCAAATTCTGTGCACAGTTGAGCAAACATTTTAGTGACGGATATAGGTGAAGTCGGAAATCAACTGAGCAGTCCATGGTTCAGCACGATGTTTGCAGATAGTAGTCGATGACGCATTTTCAGAGTGCAAAATTGCTTGTTAAAATATCTAGTGCATGAAAATAATACGTACTAATTTATATGAGGATATGTGATTGATAGAGAAACGGAATAACGTATGAGGGAAAACATTTTGAACGAAAGTAAAAACAATGTCAGCATATAGCGTACGCAAATTTTTCGAATGAATTGTATCACTTACCTGATCATTTAAATTTTCGCGACAAAAAAATGGATCACGTTGTGTAAGAACCCAACAAAGCTCATTTAACAAATATATTAGGAACTGAAACACATTTATCGGAATGAACGTTTGAAAGGTTCCGTTCAAAGAATGATCGGTTGAGTTGCAATATGAATTAAGCAGTAGCTATGTATCTTAGCTTCGTAACAATCTATCAAACATTTTGACTTGGCATGACTTGATACCTAACAGACTCAATCTTATGGACAACAGGCGGTATTATTTAATAAGTTATTACAAAAGATAAACTTTTGTTTATCTGAAAGTTACCGTCCAGAGGCTTTAACTAGCCTTGATTTGACTTCTCAAATTTATAACTTTACACAGAAAATTGAGGTTATTTATGGTCTAAACTCATTGTATACGTATACCGCAGCTGAAAGAGTTAATTGAATGTTATGCGTGGCGGTCGAATTCATTGTGATTCCTGCTAAGCCAAAATGTGTGTAATAGAATTGCATAGCATGTGATGCCCTAAACAGGGAATCTACCTAATTTTAATCTTTTCGATGATTGTTTACTGACTGCGGTGCACTTATGATGCCACGTTCAGGGGCAAATCACATGTCTGGTGTCAAGACACATTACG
>UZAN01041845.1:0-22332 GCA_900618425.1 Echinostoma caproni
TCCGACGGAAGCACCCTTGTGGTGTAGCAAGTAAATAATACGAACCGCTGTTGTGTACTGCTATGGAGCAATATTGACATTATTAGTGGTATGATTCAATGTATCCAACGGTGTTGGGGATCATTGGAGTTAACAATAACAAATATCTTCACCAACAGAACATTTGTATAGGCCATACTGCTCAAAACAAATAAACAACATTTAATTTTCTGGTTTTGTCATAATGATCTTAACTAATAGATGGACTAGTATTGAACCCATAACTATTCCATCTTTCGGATATGCACAACCGGTGAACAAATATCGGAAATCTAAAGAAGATTAGAGAAGGAGCTCTCTCAGGTGATCCAATCGAATTCCGATATTTTTCCTTAATGCAGCAATGTAATTGGCCGGTAAAATAAAAACAAGATTGCTCCTCAAGTTTTCACTTTTCCATTGAGTCTGTAGGGAAATTTGACGAATGTTATACAGCTTTGTACGTTATGAAAAATAGACCCACCGGGAATCTATGACTTGGCTTTCGGTTCATCCGATTGTATCGCTTATGTAAATGTACTGAAGCGGTGCTTATTTCAGAAGAAGTTGTTTGGATGATGTCCCCCCCCTCCTCAAAAAAGACCGGGTGATTATTATGACTTTCCTGGGTCGCGGAAGTCCAATGTTACAAATAAAGCCTTCGTCTCAAAGCGAAAATTAAATATCCAGCTAAATCACATGTGCCATTCATTTCCAATAGGGAAAAATCTAGCATTTATGATAATTTGGGAGCTGCCAAAAGTAAGAGCTGTGGTTCTGGTCGTTACCGATATGAAATTGACGGACGTATGCATCGGAGACTTATTGATCCAAGCTGGTTAGAAATCATAACTTTTCTGGCGTAGAGTAATTTTATGCTTCACATCAATTTTCGTGTAGAGGAGTGTCCCTATTCATAAGAAATAAGGTCAGCAGAAGAAGCCTATATATGCATAAAAAAGAATTCACGTAAACTGACTATTCAACACCTCTAAATTCTTCACTTGCCGAGTGCACTCTATTTTCGCTAAGGCAGCCTCTCCGTCTGTTTAACAACATTCATCAAATTATGAAATCATCTAATAATGTTCAAAATAGTTTTTTAGAGAATTCCGTTTTTGTCGCATGCCGAGTGAATTCTGATCAGGTCATAACCATTATCAAACTACTAAATAGCCCGGAGGGCAAACCATGTTGTTTTGCCCGGTCAGTTCTTTCGCTCTCTCTATTTGTTTTCGCTTGATACTTTACAAACGGTGACCAGTCTCTTCAGGAGAGGGGATTGCCAGAATGATTTTCCGCTATTCGGTTATTCGAGAAATTACATTTTTGGTTAATACGAATTGCTAAATCTTGAAGAAACGTTTAGACAAGCGGATACGGATTACTGAGCGTACGTTGAGCGCGTGAAAAGCGGGCACTAGTTACGGTTGTGTGAAATTTGATTCGCTAGGTGAGAACGGAAATGATTAGGGTTTTCGTTTGAGTAGTTGGTGATGCCAGTTTTGTATTGAATTCTGACTCGTAGTATGTTCTGTTTTGTATCATATTTTGCTTAATTCGTCAGTTTGTTTGCTTCTTTCGAAGGGATTGTGGTATAAATGCTTTTCGAAAATTGGATTTTGGCAGACCAGTTTTCTGTAGGTCGCTCAAATCGTTTTTATTCTACTATTGAGATCGTTTTCCTTTATTGTGCGTCGGTATAGCAATCTGCTATTTACTTCAGAAGGTTCAAAACCTGTCTTCTATCCCCAACACTACGTAAAAGGAAAAATAACAATCATATACCTACCACCTGTTGTTTTTGGTTGAATGGCTGTCTTTTGTTGAACAGTTGGTTTTACTTGAAATTTCAGATTTTAACATTTTAATGTGTGTCGGGGTTTTTACCTTTGACAAGGAGACTTATTAGAGAGAGACTTATTGGAGGTTACTCACAGAGACAAATGACCGATGGAGGTTCACTGCAGAATAGTCAAGTTATTTTGAATGCTTGCATTATGATCCGATCAAGTGACTGTACCAGAGGAGTCTTGTTTGTGACCGAACATCGAAGCGTGACATCAAGGATGTGACTGTTCGCCCAACCAAAGTCTGAAAGAAAGAGGCAACAAAATGAGTGGAAATGCAGTCACTTGAATAGCATTTACGGGCTTAGTCAGGTAGAAAATGAGGTTTACGAGTTTTAAGTAGTTCTCAGTTCGCTCAGTGATTGGAAAATACTTTCAAGGTAGATTCTTGCGATCGGACAGGTGTAAGCATTTTTAAAAGTGAATTGACCATCGTACTTGGAAAAAAGTATTGACATCATTTATATCTATCGTGTTGAGCAGATCCTAGTTCGTCTGCCCATGGGAAAGACTTTTATTCCCCCATTTAGTTTGCTATTCTGTGGCTCCTGGAACTGTTGAGCGATTACTGGATCCGTCCTTGTCAATTTAAATTTTAACTTCTCTGATCATCACTAAAGTATGTCCATGTGTGTTCTGTTTCTGTAGTTGGATTTGCTGACCGAGGTTAGTTTCATCATCAAGATGTTTAGGCGACCACGTCAGGTGCATCCCAGTGAATGACCAGTCAGATTGTTATGATATCTGTTATTTTTAAGTGCATCTTCTCAATCTACGAATAAGGTGCCCCCTGATATCGTCGATTAACGCCAAATGTAGCAGACTTCGTATGGCATGTATTTTTGAAAATTCCGTATCGAATCAGTGTGGATACGATAGATACGCAACTTTGATCGTCCCTAACAAGGGCACAACTTTCCTCATCCATGAATGTCCTGGTTCCATTTACGTTTCGCGCAAAGCGTGCTTGAACTGTCGTCTGAAAATAATTACGCAAGCTTCAAATAGATACCAGTAGAATTTAAGTAAGTAAGTAAGTAAGTAAGTAATACCAGATTTTGAAGTTTACTCCTTATCTGGAATGTATTCATTATTATGGTCAAGAACAACAGATTTACCCATTTTCAGAATGGGTTTTGATAACCAAAAGTACAACAATCGATCCAGGGATGAGATGCAGGTATTTAACATGTTTGTGAAGGATATTTGGCCCGAGTGGATAGATCGTTTTAAAAGGGACTAAAAGGAATGGCACTAGACGAAATATCAACAGTAAAGACAGATTGGTAAATGCAATACGTCGTGCACAAACTGAAAAAACTCCCTAAGCGTTATCTAATTGACCATGAAATCCACATAGCCTGCTCTAATGAGGGTAACCACCATCACCACCACCACCACCACCACTGTCAAAGTCACTTGGAAACGTTTCAACTAATTGGCTGTTCTTATTGGAAACGAGAGATAAACGAAAACAGCGCTACACCCATGCATTTGTCAGAACGAGAAATTAAACAAGCTTATTCCGTTCAAATTTCCTCTTCAGGATTATCATCAGCATTGAGTTCATTCCGAATCCAACGCGTATCTGATTGAAACAGAACTGTAGCGGAGGTCATTTCGCGAGAAATAATCTTTGATCACAAGTGGTATAATTGGTCAATGACTATCAAATCCCATGTGTGATCAGACGATTGATTTTCCCCCCAATCTAATTAGTTCACTGACAGAACTAGCGTGCGGAACAGCTGCTCCGGTTCGAATGCGGGGTGAGGCAACAAAAACTAGATGAGCAAACCGCTATTGCTGTTTTGTCAGTATGTGTTTACATGCGTGGAAGAGCAGGAGGAAGGAGGGGTNGGTTGCCTTGTACGGTGGGTGACTTACATAGGGCTGACCTCAGACAACAGACTGTGACCGAAAGCCAGGGGCATCTAATAGGTTATAAGGCCAGTGATGTCTCAAGCATACATACACCTGACATCACCCTATGTAATCACCGTTCAACGCGAATATAATAATTTGAGAAAATATGGTAATTTCGTCGATAGTCGGATTTTTAAGACGAGAAACTTCTGGTGGACAACCGAAGATGGACATGCTAATGAAAGTTGGGTCAAGAGATTGAAATTCGGTATTTGATTTGTCGCAGCCAGGTAACAACCAGTCAGACAATCAATAACATTTCAAGTCCTTATTATTTTCGGCGAGAAATATCGTATTTGTGTGCCCTTCAAAAGGATTATTTCAGAAATTACACATTCACCCTAAAGAATATAAGAAAACTGCTGTCCGTGATTATTTTTAGCAGGAATGTGAGATTGTTCCTTCATTTCCGCACACCTGATGGGAAGAGAAGTAATTGTGTTCATGCATAGTTTATTGGAGCGCATACGAAAGATTAGGGGAACTTATTTTGTCATTATTTGAACTACACAATTCTCAATCGGGGTGAAATTTCCCACGTTTTACTTGATACATGTAGACAACGAAGAAAAGTTAATCTGTTTTTAAAAAGTTATTTCACTTCTATAGTATGTGAACGTCGGTTGAGTGAGATTCATGTACACTGTTGCAAATGAAAGAATGAAATGAAAATACGTTCACCACATTAGCTAGTCCTGTGAAACGGTAGAGTTGCGTGGTGCTTTGGTCGAGCCTGCGTGCAACGGCAGCATATTGTGTGCGTAGGTTTTAGTTTATGAGACAAACGGAGCCGGAAACAGGAAAATAGAGACTCGAAGAAACAATGGTGGAGAGTAAATGCTTGAATAAATAAAAAAATATCAGAAGAAAGTTGAATACAATGGGAGAATTTCACGATGTTTTTGTGATGAGTGAAAGTCATCGGAATGTAGTGATGCAAGGAGATGGCACGGGAACATCCTGTCTTGGTTTCTGTGACATCTATCCGGCAGGAAAAGTTTATGAATGAATGGGAAGGTTTGTTCAGTGTACATTTTTGAACAATGATTCGCCTAAAATTAGTTTTCTTTTTGGTTAGTGTTATCTGTGCTGGAGACTAGGAAGATAAGCAATTATTACATATACAAATATAGCTATGCGATATATACCAGTGAACTACATAACGATGGCACTTTCAGGAGGCCAGTACCAGATTTTCTTATAAGGAAAACCGATTCTACAGTCTTTTATTTTGAAAGAAAATAAAATAAAATTGCAACTCTGGAAGGAAATTAATAACAAATTGAATCGGTGAACGCTACAATCATATATGCTCTTCCATAAACCTGCTGAAATAAGCATTTATTTAGTAAACTTTCAAAATGGGTACCTTTTGGGGTTTCGTGAAGCTTATTTATTTTATAGCAATAAATTTCTGTATGCTGGTAATCGTAGTAAAACTCTCTCGTCATGAGTAGGTTGTGAGAGCTGTCATGGAGGGCAAATTGTGAATATCCTAGTACACTAAAATGGAACACAAACCATATAAAAAGGAAAAAAGGTGCGAGAGAACGAATGCAAAAGGGTTATCCTGTGCACGATGTGTGTGTGCAAGAAACGTGCTGCTACTCTTGATTACTTATCTTTCCTATCATTCTTCTGATTACGGAGAAAATGTTGAGATGAGACGAAATCTCCAACTTGGTTTAGTATAATTTAATTTAGTATAGACGAATTGATATAATAGGATGGTTTTATTTAGCTATTTAGATGCTACTGAGAGTTTGTTTACTACTAGAAGGAAGCCCCTCAATATATATATATATACATATATGTATATATATATATATATATATAGGTATATGTATGCATACTTCATAGTACGTAGTATGTGAATGGCCAGACGCAATTTCCTTGGAAGCACACGATCGGTTTCGCGGTTCTTGCGGCTCGCCAGGCATGAGTTTCCGGTAATCGTTTGCCAGTTCATTCGTATACTTTTACCAAGGAAGTGTATTTGCGTCACGATAACCTTGTTTGCAACACCGGATGACTATTGAATAACAGATCCTTCAGAGCCAGTTCATCGAAGAATCAATGATATGATTCGATGTTTTGTGAGTGAACTGATGGTCTTTGTAGAATAATTCATAATAAGTGCTACGTTAATGACTAGACTAGACTAGGCTATGACAAGCAATGCACATAAAATATTAATCAATGACCATGTAACTCGGGGGTAACGAGTTTAATTCTCTCATTGAAGATTCGTGTTTCGGGTACCGGCACAGACAAGATTACTGTGCGCATTGCCGATGAGTTCCAACCACGACGAAATAGTAGTTCAGAGTTCGTTTTCGGCCACAACATGCTAATTCGATACTGTAGGGTGGTGACCTGAAAATGCCTCCGAGTGTCAGTTATTTCAATTGAAGGTGAAACCTCAGCATATAGAAACCCCAAATTGCTCTCAAGTTTTAACAAATTTGTGACTTCCGTGAAACAATCGTTTGGTAGCGATAATTGTTTCTTTAGTCATCTTTGCACTGTTATTCAATTATCAAGTTTCAAATGCGAGAATAATTAGAATTTTATTTTTGTTTCAACGAGGTATTCTGTGATCAATGACGGGACAATCATTTGCCATTGACTAGATATCAATGATTTAATTCATTACAGTTGCATAATATTGATAACTGGTATATGTTGAAATTTACTTTGGGAAACTATTCTCTACTTCATAATTTGTGTTTGTCAGATTATCATTCGGATCGAGAAGGAATACAAATCAGGAAAAAAGTGCACGATAGCCTTGACCCACATTCTCTTAACTAAAACATGTATTGCTTGTAGGATTTGATTGAAGCATCACGAATGAGGTTAAAGTATTGCCGGTTTTGGCTAATTGTTGATAGGAGAAGGTGCAGACTGACCAATCATGATTATAGACTGGCACACGAAGTGAAACATCATGTAAAAATCTAGATAATCGCGAATATACGAGTTCATACTCAAAGCTGTCCGAATATTTAGGCGAGTTTGCAGCAGCCCCACTCGTCTTCCGTGGCTCTTGTTCCAAGTTAGTTGATGGGCCTAAAACCCTGGAACCCGAATGCCGGTCCTTGATCAGGTATATCTTGTATCCACCATAGATGGATGTGAGATCTATTTTCTGGTACGAGGAATGCACCACCTTTGGACGATGTAAGGTTTTACCGTCACCATTTCGGATGTCACATGACTTCCTTTTTCACACTCGATCATCTTATTGACCTTTCAACCCCACACAGGCATATTATGAAGTGGAACGAACTCACACTTCATCTTTCAGAACTGACAGTTATATGTCGTTTTTTGAGTATTGATTGTTCTGTTGATTTGGTTTACTGAGCACTAAAGTTTTTAGTCAATTTTCACAAACACTGAAATCAGGTTCATGGTGTTTTGGTTTATGGTTTCATCTCCTGGGTGTTCGTTCATACCCCATATATTAAATGCATTTTATATGGGATGAAAATAATTTTAGTGTCATGGTTAACTATGACCATTGGAAAGCTGTTTCGTCCTCACTGGGGCTTAACGGCGGGTGTGTGTACGTTTGGGTCACTGCGAGAGCCAAACACTAGATATCCAGGTTCATAGCCGAATGACTGAACACTAAGCTACACATTCGTTTGTAAACCTCATCTTATTTTTGGTACTCAATTGATTTATTCAATCGGAATGAGGCGAACATATGTCGAAAGAAATAATTTATATTTGTGGAATGATGTGATTATTTGTTCTGTTTACTTCTTTAATTATTCGCCTCTGCAAATCCTTTCCTGTCCACAATTTGGAACAGACTAGACCAACCCTCTCGGTGCATGCCCTGCTTTGAATCGTGCTCTCTATGCTGGTGGACCAGTCTGGAATTAGCACAACTGTTACACAGACGATCGTATAGATACATTTTCTAATCGGCTATTGCTCAGTACACTTAAAAATTATTTTGTCCTGAAATGGGGTTTCAGGTATACTATTGTATCAACTTAAAGGTGAAAGTTTGTTTTTCTATTATTTTTAAACCACATCGTGAAATATTGTGTACCCATTTCACGATAACGGCTTGCTTTTCTCATGAGAAAAGCGTGTATAGTTGAAAATATTATGTACGTTTCGTAAGCTGACTGCATCTTCTTGCTAGGGCTTAACGGTAGTCAAAATAACTTCTAGTGAAATGATTCTCAAGACATTATTCACATAGTACGAGATTACAGTTCTTTGAAACACTTTCAAACTACATGGACAATTCACATGGTGGTTTGGCAACCTTTTGAATACCTGCACTGCATAATATATCACTTGACTCACCTGCATTAGGTGTGTTTGAAATGTCACAAAGTGTTGTAAATGCGGTGTTTGAATCATTATGTCAAATGGAAATATCCCTGGCAGTCTTGAGAACTTCATCTTCTACAGTGCCATCCGTCCTTTCGTGAACAGTTAAAGTCCTGGAATGCCGCACGTCTCCTAAAGTAAAATCTCAGTAAATCCACTTTAAACACCGAAGATCGGTTATCCCAGTCGGGGAAGCCTCATTAGAAGATTGCACCTCGCAATATGCGTTACCTCTCCAAAGGTATCACTTTGAAGCTTTGAAAACACAAACACCAGTTCCAAACTTGAAATCCTATCCAACAACGGAGGTGCTACGCGCATCAGCTCAGTTTGCATAGAAAAATCATCCACAGTGACTCCGATGAATGAATATGCGTCCATTGCACCTGATAGATGGGCTGTATGTATGTATGTATGTATGATCTCTGTGACAAAGTATTTGTTATATTTTGTTGTTGTTAAAGTGAAGTTTTTCTTCTCAAACCGTCGAATTTATTTACGTCATTTACTTCTTTCATTTTTCCCTGTGATTTCAGATTGTGCTTCGCAAAAGACAGAAAAATATATGACTTGAAAGGAAAATACCAGTTTTTTCGTGTAGTGAGAAATCGAAGCGGGAGCTAAAAAGCGAGGAAGCACTGGGCAGCTGTTTTGATCTGGCTGGGTTTCATCACGAGTGCGAATTCATCCACCTAAATGAGGACCGAACTCGGGATCTCACAGGTATAAGGTGAAAATACCACCCACTTAACCAACGGAACAGTGAGTGAAACATCTTTAAATTTGCCTGTACGCAGTTTAGGTAACCCATATTGCCGAGCTTGCTGCGGGAATCATACCCACCTATATCAGCACAAAATTCCAGGGTTATGACTCGGTTTGGAACGCTTCAATCTATCTACTCGTTACATTTGCTCTGTGCAGGACGAACTTCACCATATAATCGAATAAAATCCTCCAATACTCTTATATCAATTACAATTATTGGTAACTTTCCTTTAAATGTGGCAACACACTCCAAGGGTCCGCTGGAGTTACAAAAACCGGCCTGCTGATTCATCGTTTATCGCAGTACCATAGGTGGAAAAACGATGAGCTTCAAATGAAATCTGACCTAGCAAAATAACGTTAGCTTAAGATTTTCAAGAATGCTGTGTTATTTCTCTTTTTCCAAATGCTAAATTATGCGTCGGTTTTTGGACCTATTTCTGATTGAATACGGGCAGGAACACAGATAGCAAACTCGGTTTTCTCGGTGTTTAATCGACGAACTAACTTCATCGAAGTTTTCAAAAATGGTAAATCAAAGGAAAGGAAAATTTGTGAAAATCAAAGATTTAAGGCGTCATGCATGTAATTTGTCTGAGGTAAATTGTTTCTAGTGTGTGAGAGACATTTAGAAAGAATGTGTTAGTGTTACTTCACACAAACATCAGTCAATGGTCAAGGCAGTCGTAGTGGTTTTACCCTTTACTTCTAAGCACAGAAAGGAGTTACCGAGTCAACTAATGGATGCCTCTGCAGTGAATACAATGCGTCCCTTGACAACCTGTTTTTGACTACACAGATGGGAAGAAATGATTCATATACGTTGAAAAAAGTAAGCCAAAATCAATGATGATGATACTGAAAATAATAACAATAATGACTTCCTTTACGTATTCACGGAGAAAACATTTTATTGTTATATGAGTAGACTGAATTATGCGAGATTGAACCATTATTGTACACTTAATGTTATTAATTTTTAATGATCATTTCAAACAAACCGGTTTTGGTTGAGTGAAGCATTGCACGCAATAGAAAATCTGGTTTTTTCTGAAGTACTTAAAACTTGTAAATTATTTGGTCAGTGATGAATTCAACTAATCCGAGGATGTGACCAAATGATCGCAGGCCAAAAACAGCCCTCTACTTTGAGCTGTTGATTTGATACGTACGTAGGTATTTGCTGAGTCGTCCAGTGTTTCCCTCGAATGATGACCACTTACATCCATCCAAGTTACATGAGCCGTGCAAGAACAAAAATATCAATTTTTATTTTGTTAAAGAAACGAAAACCTGTTTTTATCTGAGAAGAATATATGCGTAGGTGTCTCGGGTTTGGTGGAGCCTCTTATCATGTATTTGTATCACTACATGATTTCATAGACCTTCTTGAAGTAACACCCAATGGTTAGGCATGTATAGGAGTGTGAAAAGCCTGAAACTGTTGTTTACGCACCGTCTTGTCCGACAAACAAAACAGGGGTCGCTAGGCAATGTATAATATTTCAAATAAATTCAAAACAATACTCTTGAAGTTTTGCTGAATACGGTATCGAGTTGCATCAAAAAGAAGGTCAACAACAAATGCTTCCTTGGGATGCGATACATTTCTTCTTTCTTTTATTTTTTTATTTTTCCCCTAGGAAGTTTCTAATCTGCCATGTTGAGCATGGATGCTATTGAATTAACTGTGGTTGTACCCCAACGTACGTTCAGCTGATTGCGAAACATCCGCCTCAGCGGATAAAAGATCATTGTCCAATCTGACTTTGACACAGTGAAGATGATATCACAGGAAGCGCTAGTTTTGCTTGTCTAGCAAATAAAGCTCACAAAGTGAAGCTGGATCAAACTTAAAGGCTGTTTATGGAGTACTATATCACCTATCCAAATCAGTGCATCTCAACACTCTAACCACTATGGAAGCGACTGGTGTTACTTTGTTTACACCCCAGTTATATACATAAAAGAAATTGATTCATGCCATCTAACAATCCTGGTCACAGACCGATAGCAGATATGACGTGTTGCGGCCTGGTTGCAGCATTGTGGTGAGATTGCGGTGTGAAACACTTCGCGGTGGTCAAGTGGTCAAGTATCTAACAAACAACCTGGAGGCTCTTAGTTTAAGCCCCATCACTGCCGCCCAACTTTTTCTTGTCTGCGCGTTTCAGGGCGGCGCCTCTAATAAGGTTGGGGCTTACAGTTTTTGTATGTTGGTTTATCCATTAACAGGGCATAAAAAGAATTTCATTGTCTTTGGTATTCACTTCATACCCCCTATCCCTACTAATCACTGTGACATATGACCGGCTGTAATTCTATTCCTTGTAAGACGTGACTTGCTTTAAAGGTTTTCACAGGCTAGAAGATGAACCAATGAATACAAATGTTCCATCTTAGTGTGTCTTGATAATTTCCAACCTGTTAGCTCAAATTCGAGCTCTACAACTTATTGATTCATACCATTGGCAAAACATTCATTTAAACATTAGGCAAACTGCATAGCTATCATTATCAACTGTTTTACTTCGACACCTAGTATCTGAAGACCTATCCAAGTTTATTGTTAATTTTAATCTTCTCCCCGATTTTGTAAACGACTTTGATAATGCATTTTCCCTATTCGTCTTCCACGTGAATCCGGTAAATTAACCTTTAGAACGTGTGAAAAATCTTACTTTGCACTTGAAACTATTTGGATGAGAACTTTTCGTCACTTGCTCATTAAATTTGGATAATTACTGGTAAAATACACCTTGGTTAAGAGACTTGAAAACATATATTTTATGTCGAACATCCTTTTCCCTTCATACATTTTACCAACACACTAATATACGTGGACAGGAGTGATATTAGTCATCCATTTAGCATGTTTTCATTCAGCTGTCAAAATAAGAAACATAGAATTTGAAATGGCGCTGGTGGTGGAAAATTGAGTTTAATGATTTGGGTATGTTTTGAGGTTACAGTTCAAGTTAGATGATATGGAAAAGTAGTGGTTCAGTGTGATGAATGTGATGGAGGGAAGAAGAAGGCCCAATACAATACTGGGGTGGCATCATAACTGCCAGGCCAACAATAACGTATCGCAGCTGAATGAGAGCATGCGAAGTGCATGGCTAATATTAATTCTGTCCAAATATGTCTCAAGTTTGTTTATATATGTTTCATCTTCGTAAATGATTACGAGCCCTATTTGGATCCGAACTCGTGCATGCGCCATCGCTTCAGTTTTTTGAAGGTTGAAATCAGACAGGCTTTTAGGAGCCATGAAATCTATGAATTACCACGGAACTATCTGCATTTTGCTCAGAAGATACAAATAGTCGGGTGGCATCAATTAAGCCGTATGAGCTGGTGGCTTCCACAACTCTCAGGTCATCATCTTGAGTGGAAAGATGAAATTGTAAGTGAAATCAGCCTGTCCTATTCAACTATTCAGAAGAAATTTATGTCAACAACTTGAAACGTTAATCTAAAATATAGTCTAATTTTGGTTTGAAATCAAATAAATGCGAGTAAAGAGGACGAAAATCAAACAAACCGGTTTTTAATATGCTCGATTCTCTGTTAAATGGGTTTTTTCTACTGCCACCTGGTGTAACCATAAATAACAATCTTCATTGGTCAACCCACATCCACAACTGCATTGGTAAACTGTGGCGCCTATTTTTTCAAGTACCAAAGTTCAGGCAGTTTCGCGCATCCCAGTCAGTTCTTTCTACCTTTGTTTATCAGTGTGCTTTCCCCATCTTACTCTACAGTTCCCCAGTTATTTTTCCTTGCTTATTCAAGCAGGATTGTGAAGTCTTACGTCGCGGTCTAACCATTATTAGTTGTCTCTTCTATTCCTGTGAATGAGTTAGGTTTAAAGCTTTCAGAGTATCATGTAACTGCCTGTGTGAAATTTGCTGAAAGGATTCTCAAAGATTCTGACCACACGTAACTGACACAATGTCGTTCCCATCATTCAACACGTTCCCAATTCCGCCAAATTGCATCTCGAATTAACGATTACCACAATTCACTTAGACCGTATCTTGATCGTGTACTCATAAACAAAGAGCGAAATATAAGTGAACTTTGTCTTAACCGGAGGTTATGAAATATCATTATGTCTGTAAAAAATGTTTTTGCTCATAGTTTGTTATGTACATTGTGACGGTTAGCGTGTATGATTTTTTAATTGAAATGTGAGCTCCAGTGCTTGCAAAAGTTATACACAATACACAGCCTGGAAGTTCACTTGAATACCAGCGGAATAAATTACTATAGAGGAATACTATTGTTTGCCATTTCAGTATACCAACAAAACACTCAGTTTACTACTAATCCCCGCTACGTTCTGAAAATTATAAAAATAAAGGAGGAACATTTTGAAGTGAATTGGCACGTTTAACTGCTCTCGTAATTACGTTTAAAAAGCATTTGGTTTTGATTCTTTGATTGCTTATCTTTTTATTGAAATCATGATATACGCACTCTAATTCAGTGCTACTAACGAGTCTTTACAAATACAAGATAGCTATTTAATGCTCTTTGTCGGTTGTTAGACACAAGAAGAGCAAGATTGCATGTGGTGTTCGTGATTCGGCTCACTGTTTCCAGTACGTTAACGAAGTTCCTGGTTCTCACAGAAGCATTTTATACTTTACTTGGCCAACATTGTACTAACAGCTATCGATCAAACTTTTGAAATTCATTGCTTACAGCTAAAACTCTACCATGGAAATTAATGAAACTTGGTTTCTGCAACTGGCTGAGTTACATCTTTCATTCAACGAGGAAAAAACCTGAACAAGTGTTGCTCAAAATTCCGATGATCGCTTTTCCCCGATTGGTTTTAAGGAAAACGTGCACATAATGCCGACTACTTACCAATTACATCGGGAGGTTCACAGAAGCACCAGTCATATCAGGTTGTGGTTACCACTCGGTCCCTGCATTTCAGTGCCTATCTTTTCGAGGAAATAATCTGCCCTACATTCTAAAAATTATTCGTTACTAACCTTCGTCAGTTGTCTGTTATTTTGTGTTGCCTAATACACCTTCAATGTAAAGCTGTCCACGCTTTCAGAAGGTTGACGACAGGGCTCAGTTTTGATGAGATCCTTACGGATCTGGTCTTCCAGGAATGAACAGACCATTGGAAGCTTCAAATTCACGAATTGTCATGAAACTCTAAAATAGTTAATGTTTTTTCCAAATCCCGCCACGTAACTGACCCATGTCAAGTGTAAATTATCACAGTTGTTAAAATGTTTCTGAAATAGAATTTCTTCCTTCGGAATAGAAAATTCAGCCTTAGGATGGACAACCTTCCAAGTTTATTCTTTGGCGAAGTCCATCAATGTAAAACTTGTTTTTTACCCGCCGGTATTTCATTTTACAATTCATCTAAGTAAATTCACACGGACAACTTAGCTTTCGAAGCAAATGGACAACGCAAATAATTATAAGGGCAACCTCCAGGTGATTGCGTTTACCATTCTGCTAGAGAATCTGTTCTCTAAGGGACCGTTTAGAAGCCATTACGAGGTTAGGATAACGACAATTAACTGCCTATATATTTGGGTTTGAAAACATCTTTGTTCAACTCTGGAAATTCTTCATTCGGCAATCTTTAACAAAAACAACAAGGATGATAATAAAAACATGACTAGGTTTCATGTGGTTGAAATTATTCTTATCCTAAGGTTTTCTGAAAATAATTTTTCTGATTTATCTATTTGTCTCTGAATAAATAATTTTTAAGCTAAGTTTTACAAAACAGTCTACTTACAATACATAAAAGAGGAATCAAATAAAGTTTCTGTCAACGTTGAGGACACTTTATCATGTACCACAAAGGTGGATAAAAATATTATAATCTTGGATTACGTACTGAATAATTCTACACTTTTTCATTCAAGTATATTCCGATACTGGTTGAAATCACTTATAGATTTCAAGTTCTCGTCATAAGGTCTTCGTTGTTTTCGAGAACAAGGTACTAGAGTAAATGTTCGACTGAACGACAATCGCATTAAGATAGGATTGAGACTTGGGGATTTGTAAAAGGAGGGGGAGGGGCGAGTTGGATAGTACAATTTATAGCCCAATTACGGAGTTCATATTCGTGCATTTCATCAGACGCATCAACAAAATGAATTGTGAGAATGGCTGTGACAGTTCATGAATGAACCAATCAGAATACAAAGCTCATTCGACCACGAGGTATAAATATACGGAGCCTGATTGGTCTTACTCGTGTTTGTGATCGCACTGTGGAAAGATGCAACTGACTGTGCTTTTCACAATACTTTTCCTCCTTTCAGCTATTCCAACACAGTCGTTGGATCTTCCTTATAAGTGAGTCAAGTAATTCCGATTGATTATAAAGTACAAAATATTTGTTGTCACGCGCGAAATAGATTTGTATAAGATTGAAAAATTCGTCGTATTCATTATATTTTTCCTCTAGAAAAATTTTTGTTTATCACTTTTTATCATGAGCGATAAATGGCCACAAATATGGATAAGTGGAAGAATGTTGCCAGTGAAGTGCTTCTGATCGCAGTACCATCTATTTTGATAATGGCGGACCATTAACCATTCATGGGATGCTATTCCCATACCATTACCCACAACCTAATATATCAGATTGCTGATCTGCCAGAGTTTGGTCTAGGAAAGCTGCTCATTTTTTATTTTTACATTTTCAGCATCAGAGTGTTTTATTCAGAAATTTCATTCACTCCAATTGTTGTGCTGTTTTACTTCAGTTCTTTTAAGTAACAGTAACAGTAACACTTTGGAATACTTTATTTTCCTTTCCATCACCCAGCCATGGGCGAGCTAACTGTGTATTTTTATATATAAAATTATCCCATCATATTAGGCAAAAGCCCTCAGCAATTTGATCAGCATCACCTCTGAAACTCATCCAATTAACAAAATTTGACTGGACTGTTAACAGTGGAGCGTAAAATCACTAGAAAACCGGTCTGCATTTGCCGAGAATAATAAACTGGGACAAAACGGTAGAGACTCAGCATTGTTCACATTGTTGCAGTTAAAAATCTGAAGACATTTTTATTGAGTGTTATTGTCGTATTGTATTTCGCAATTCACTGATATCAGGGTTCCAGCAGTTTTTCTACTTTATGATTCTCATTCGTCTGGAGTTCGTTCTTTGGCTGTTTAAGTACTGCGCTTACTTTCAAAGCTCAAAACGTAAAGTTTAAAGAGGTCTTTTATTCCCGTGGAAATCAGTCAATTTCTGAAATGAATCACTTGGAAATGATATAACTGATCATAAAAATCACAATCCCCAACCTAAGTCAATACGAATGTTAGAGATGATCGACAAGACAGGACATAATGAAAACCACCAGTTTTGTGTCGGGACTTTTTCATGTTTCAAAATTCTAAATTGGGTGATTCATTGATCATTACTCATTTCTTTTCTAAACAAAGTATCATTTTTATTGTGTATTAGCTGAGAATGATAATTGCTTTCATTCATATTATTGCTTATTTTACAGATTCCAGTTAGACAGCACAGAGGACGTATGTAATACACTGCGAGTAAGTTCTACGAATGTGATTGTCTGCGAGCAGAGTGTTGGGTGCGAAAAATACGGCTTGACCATGTTAGATATGTTTTAAACTCACGTATAAATACAAGCAACTGGAAATTATGATTGAGTGTTAAATAAGTAAATTGTTTAACATGTTTGCTTATCCCAAAAGTGGAAACTCTTTAGAGGAAATATTTAAACGAAATTCTTGAGGCCGAAGAATACACATTCACGCGTGTATCTAATAGTTTATGGATATAAATGAATGCGTCATTATTTTTACTTCTCACATCTCATCATTGTCATTAGAATAGTTATTTTGAAATATGCGGCAATACCGTTTTTTTTAGCTGTTATGTACGCCTTTCTTTAAGAGATACGCAGATCGATAACATATTGGATTTCGATTAATAAAACTAGAATTCTTCGATATTATGAATCTTTATTGACATATTCGTTTGAACGTGAATAATACCAAATGGCCGAATATCTTCTCATTCTGTCATCCTCTATATACACGTGCACTTTTTTAGAAAATGTGTTACGACGAGGAATACAATCCCCTGAGGATGTACGTGGCCAAACGCAGGGACCGCTTCCGTGGTTAAGTACAAACAACTTGAAAAAAATAACGCTTTGATGTAAACTTCATACTCACCGAATGAATTGATACAAATTGTATCCTAACTAATAAAGTAACTGCTCGATTATTCTTCAAACGACTTCCTTTTGGTATCATCTCGGGGGCTGTGTGCAAGTGTGTGTGGGGGTGGGTGGGTGGTGTGGATAAGAACATCTCCAAGAAAAAAATACAATTTTATGTATACATTCATTCGGTGTAGAAATTCACTTCATTATCGAGGGCATTCATTTGTTGTTTTATTACTATAAATTAGACAATCTGAATTAGAAGTCGGAATAATAAAGCCATTGGAATGGGATGGTATAATGCGGAATGTATTTCAGATGAAAGTAACATTACTGATGACATGACAGTGAAGATAAAACAAACTTAGCAGAGTTGCGCTCTCAACTAGCGATTATTAAAAAATTAATTTTTTCAATAAATTACATATTTTACATTACCATCATACGAATAAGTGCTGTTCTCCCTGCGGATTATCATAAATAAGCTGCAGGTAACATCGTCCGGACTGCATTTCAACAAAATGTATATAATTAGTACTGCGGAGCAGAAACAGTTATAATTCGAATAAATAACCGGAGAAATGAAGCCAGGTCTGAGTTAGAAGGCAAGCGTTTAGAGGCACTGCATGAATCATTTTTGGGATATTCTCATGCAGAGTTTGTATGCAACGTTGCACATTTAAATTTCGCTAAAGCGTGATACCGTAATTTGATGGATTTTACATTTTTTCAGGCCTACCTTGAGGAGGTTCAGATATGAAAACTTTCAACCAAATATAATAGATTAATGTTTTGCTGCGCAGTTTTTTAAAAGGGAACAATAGCCTAAATGACACTCCGGAAAAAAATTATTAGTTCGATGGCAAATCTTTTAATTTTGTCATTCATAAACATTTCCAAGCATGGAGTAAAATCGAACTTCAAGCTCCATTGTGCTTAGAATCAAAGTGCATAAAACGATTTTCTCTTAGCATGAATCCCTGAATGTATAGAGATGGCCATATAACCTGGAAAGAAAACGAACAGGGTTCATTTTTTATGTTGACTTTGAAATTTGCGACCGTTTTCAGAACAAAACAATTCAAAACATTGAAAACAATGCATTAAACATATGGTAAGTTTTCTGTGACTATTGATTGGTCCATTGTGCATTTTTATTGCAACTAATACAACAGTTGAGTAAAACAACCCGAATAATGGGAGTTGTATCAAAAGTGAATATTTCTCATGTTGCAGTCTGGTCATGAAGTGACTAGTTTCAAGCTGCAAGTTGCGTAACCTTTCTGGTTTCGTTTGGTTGGTACATGTAAGCAGTGAATGCCTGCAACACTAATAATTTACTGAATTGTTTGAGTAACCCACATTGAAATTTACATAACAAGATTTGAAAAGATTCAACCTAATGAGGAATAGTGCTCATAAAGATACCACCATTGGTATCAATTCATGATTATGGAGTGAAATCAATAGTGCAATCTGAAAAGCAATGAAATAGTTTTCTATTGCAAGTGTCAATACCAACTGTGGATAAAATCTGCTGCATGCAGGTTCCACGTCCAAAATCGTAAAAATAACAATTGCAATCACACGGGATCCATGGAAGGAATGGATCTTACTCAAAATCTTTGGCGTCGTGCTCATCATTATTGAGGAAATTAGCTTGGCTTAGCTACGATGAACGAAAACCAAGCAATTATAATAACTGCTTGTCACGTGAGATTAACCGATTAAACGACTTGAGAAAGGCCTTCCAAGGGGGTCGAAACGTTGCCACCAACGCCTTATGTTTTGGTATTCGTTCGTCATGGCTAAGACGGGCTTATTTCCTCAACAATTGCAACGATTCCAAGTTTCAGTGATTTTATATCAAAATTACAGGAAAATTTGAACATGTCTGGTTTAAAGAGAAAATTCGATCCCATTGTCTTGTAGACAGTATAGATGGAAGAACCGCAGTGAGAGGGAATAAAGGTGCAACTTACGGTTGTAACGTCAGAGAGGAGACTTCGCGGTGAGATGCAACTATTTTTAGCGCGTAAGAGTTAGAAATGAGTTTGTGGTTAATAAGGAGAATAAAATTTTGCTAGGCGCGACTCAAATGACAAGTAGTGACTAAATATCCACTATGAAAGTCTTGGGAGAAATTATAGTCTGTGACAAAAGAGCAGTTTAGATGAGACTGCAAAAGTCTTAACAGAAAGGTGAAGCGAAGTGTTATTGGAAACATGTGAATGAATTTTAAATAAGTTACAGATTTGATGCAGTTAAGTAAACCATCAGGTTACCAAAAGATCTGTGAGGCATGTTGTATTCCATTAACCTTATATTAAATACTTTAGAGTTATTCTAACCGGATTCATTTAACTGAAGTGTTTGGCATCTTTAGCTAATCAACTTTGTGCCACCAAACCAGAGTGGACCATGCACTTTGACACAAGGACGGGAAACATCATCTACTAATCGTAGATTTTGACGGTTCAGATTATACGATAAATTCTCCAGACGAATCTGTTCAAGGCATTATTATCGTCGAGTAGACTAACGCATAAACCAGGAGCATCGTGATGATGCAGATAGTTCCTATACTTGCTGAATCATTTACGTTCATTTAACCATTTCCCAGCCTAATTTAAAATAATGAACAACACGGAAACAGCCTAACACATAAATTTAAAAAATTATGTTACGTCAAAGGACCATAAACTGTGATGAATGCCGGTTAAGTAAACGTCAGGAGCCTGATTGACAAACCACCGCATGTGGTCTCATCTGGGATACAGTGAGATCGTTGATTCCAGAAATCCCTCCATAAAAGAGTTCTAGACATTCGCAGAATCCCTCCATCTCCATGTATAACCGTTTAATTGAACCATAGGGCTGTCTGAAACCATGGTCCTTTGAAACGCTGCTCAAAGCCGTGAAATTTAATTATTCTAACACCGAACTTCAACGAACTAAGGTTTTTATACAGTTATTCTCTTTTGAATAAGCTTTTGGGTTACCGACGATTGCAATTGTGATTCCTTGCGAAAATCACTTGGTTCACGTGAAAATCCAGCAGCATTCCATTAACGATGAAAACGGTTGGACTTTTGTGACATGTAAAAGGACTTATTCACCACTGTCAGGATTCAATAGTGAAATGTAATCATAATAACTGTTATGCGATAGATTTGTTTCTCCACGAAACATTTGGAACCTCGTGAATCAAGCAACAGCAGGAGGATTGGTGCCTGTTGCAAGGATAAATAATCATCCAAGTGTATAAACAGGGAAAGCTGTTCAAAAATGTGGTGTTGCATTTTATGCACGGGTGTTTTGTGGTTGTCCCCTTCGTAACGAGAAGATCCTTAGAGCTTAACTGTGCTTGAACCTGATTTCAGACAAAAGTGATATTCTTTACCAAAAATGCAAGGGAATCATATTGGCAATATCTGAAAATGTGTTCCAGCAACATTCAGATTACATTAACATGAAAGGCTTTGAAGAAACTGTTTTGCAAAGATGAAACATCAGCTTTGAAAATTTATACCTGAATCTGCAAGTCTCTTATAAAGTTTTGAATGTGCATAGCTTCCATAGTACGATGGATTTTTCCGTAAGCACTCATTTTCTCTCGCTTGAAGATCTTAACTTATTAAGCTGACTTAAAATGAATAAATTACGAGGAAAAAATGCATTTGGCGCTATGGATGACGGCAACTTTACGAATTAATGAGCACAAGTAGATTCTTTATAGGAACGAGTGTAAGTTTTGTTGGAATGCGTTTGCAAATAAAAAAGCTCAGTAAAATTATTCGAAAACAGCGTCAGTCAATGTGAAAACGGGTTACCCATTTGCTCCAGAGGCTGTGCGGAGCCGTGTGCTAACGAGCGCCTCCCCAGGTTGCGGATACGGAAACGGCCACAATTTCGCAAATAATCACGAATAAGATGGACTCATACTAGCTGAATAAATGGTCGCGTAAGCTCCGAGATGGTCTTTAAGGATGTGTCTGGTTTACTTTTTGGCTAAAGTACTCAGCACAAAACACCACAAATTGGTCGGCAGTCCTGTGACGTAGCAAGCGAGACCTGCCACTAAAACAAACAAACCGCATTAAACGAGCGTACTCTGATACTTATAAGGCAACAGGAGTGCCAAGCTCATACCTTAAAGACCTTTGACATCGTTTAGTGCTGCAAAAAAAAGATAAGTAAAGAAATGTAGACAAAAATTTGTTCGACGAAAAGTCCGAAACGTTTCTCTTTGTCATTTGAGTTCTCCGTAACTGTTTCTTTTCACATAGTTCTGTAACTGGATCCCCTTTATCCATGGTTATTATAACTATATTATTGGAAAAAATAAATTTCAGGTTGTTGTTCAAAATAATAATGCGATCCTGATGAAGATATGACAGTTACAGAAATTCGGTAGAGGAACAAGTTTTGCCTCCACCATGTAAATGTTCGGTACATTTACCGAATGCAATAGATAAAAATCTCCACGAAATAACGTACGGTTGAAAATGTACAGTTCAGCCCTTGCAATAAGGTATGAGGAATCGTGGTGTTGACCGAGGAAATACTTTGTTGAGATTATTTTAAATTTGACGGAAATCATCTTGGTGGATGTGTGAAAATGCCCCCATTACGCCAAACAACCCGGCAATCGATCAACTGAGGAAGGCTTGAAAGACCAATTATGAGCAGTTAGAAATAAATGTAGAAAAGAGTGCAACCTGGAAGGAATAGAATCCAACTCCTGAACAATGGGAAATTTACACGTGAAAGTCACTGGCACCTAGATGAAGTTCCTTTTGATGAGACCATTCAAAATATTCAGTACAAAAACATAAAAGCAACAAAGAAAAAAACATCAGCAGTAGAAACTATTTACAGTCAATCTCCTGCTATGTCGCACCCCTAAGAAGTCGCATTTTCCAATATCTTCCCACTTTTTCGAAACCCAAACCAATCGTATGTCTAATAACGTAGTTTCTGACTATGCAATTTCGCACCCCCCCCCCAATATGTCGCAGTTCCTGATACGTACTCACTTGGTCGTTGACCGATGTTCGGGACGACCACCGACCATCCACCCTGAAATGTCGCACGCGTTCATGGCACTGTTCACTGATTAGATAATCCTAGCGAGGAAGTCACACTGATGCAAGTGATCGGAGACAGTGTCATTTGACGTCAAAATGTGCAAGCGC
>UZAN01041845.1:23499-41142 GCA_900618425.1 Echinostoma caproni
ACCAAGCCGCAGTATCCTCCAACATCAAATTGGTATGGCTGCCTCCGAACTGTTCTTCGATGTTACAACCAATGGATCAGGGCGTGATTTGGTCTTTTAAATGTTCGTTTCGGAAACATTTACTGGAATATGTTTTGTCTTTGATCGAAGATGAGCAACCCATCATGAAAGCCGAGGTGGACATTCGCATGGCAATGCATCTGGTCAAGAAAGCTTGGGTGTCTGTGCGCCCACACGTACTAATCAACGCTTTCATGAACGCAGGGTTCAAATCCACATTGATTCAGACGGTGATGCAGCCACCAGAGGATAAATGTGATCTGATCGAGGACTTTACACATTGTATCTATTGATGACCGCCTTTTTGAAGAAGAAATAGCCTGTTTGGAATATGATGAGAAAGAAGTGGGTTATTAAAAAATTTTTGTTTCAAGTCTCTTTTTAGTCATTAGATGAATTCGTTTCGCATCAAGCTAAGCATGGCAAAGAAGATGACGAATGTGACGCAGTGAATGCGCCGGAAGTTATCTCAATCAAAGAGGTGCAGAAGTTATTGGATCAATTGAAGCTCTTTGCCTTGGCTAATGCTCGGAGTTCGGGTCGATTATTGGAGTGTACAATTGATTTAGGCAGTGCGTTTGTTGATTTCCTACGGAGAGCCAAGCTAAGATAAAAGACGATTTATGATTTTGCGAAAAATACATCTTTCTAATCTGGGAAGATTTTTGCTATTCTGTGGGGCACTGAACTGAAATGTGATCATGAAATGTGGTCATTTTTGCTGCAGTGGTCACCAAAGCCACGATCATTTGGTCTATCGATGGGCTCTGTAGCACTAACGTCAAACGATATTCGCGATTGTCTGGAGGGCGGGTGAGTGGAGTGAGCTGTCAGATCCGAGCGATCGATGAACACCGACACACGGACGCGCCAGTGTGAATGAATGAACGATACTCTCCCCTGGCCTAGAGCACCGATGAAATTAGACAGGTCACCTGCCAAAGGTCATCGTAACCCGAGTTTAAGGGAAGTTTGTGAAATGCACTTTTAGCTTATGAATCTCTTGTGGTGATGCCCTGCCAACACTTAGACAGCATCATATTCGGAACCTGTCATGCTCCGATGTCGGCCCGAAAATCGCGCAACCGATCGGGTTCATTTATCGATCGGTCGACTGGTTCAGCCGACACAAGGGACCTGGTGCTTGCCCAGCGAGAAACCACACCTTGTCTACAACCGTGAATCTTTGGTAGGCCCAGTGAACTTTGACTGCGCAACAGGAGTGCCATCAGCACACGGATGGACTGAACGCGACAACAAGATCATCACAAAAAGTAGAAAACAATGTGAACCAATGGAGTAATCGGACTATCGTATTATCCACATAGCAACATGACATCTTAAAAAAGTATGGCTTATGAATCAGGTCAAGGTATCACTAGTTGAACTTAGTCCGACCAACAACGCTAATGACGAATGCATCAATCGGTTTGAACATAAACTGGTAGCAACAGAAGCGAACGAACGAATAGATGTCTACAGACGTTAATGGTACACATTTTTCAATAGAAAATCATAAACAGATTGCACAAGGAACAATCATTTTGAATATGGGAAGGAAGTCAATGTTCTGAATATACCCCGTAACAGATATTTCACTCATTTTAAATGTTATTTCCTTCTCCCTGTATTCGAACTGGGTCACCTTTGATTTCCTAGAGTGGATTAATACTGATGTGATTATTATAGCTAAAACAGTTGTATATTATGGTGGAAGTCATATAATCAATTCTGTGGTTAGCCTAACGTTGCAACAGAATGGAGGAAGATGTGTAATTAATATGGAATAATTGGGTCAGAAAAAGTTACCCTGAAGATAGGTAGGTAGATTCAAGATAACGAGACATAAAGAATTGGAAAAGCTGAGTATCGGATGCAATGAGCCGATAATAGGCTGAGAGCGACATAAAATATTAAAATTTGTGCGATACAGGACACGCAGGACGGTAGATTTAAATTCCGTCGTAAATAAACAGTTTATAGTCATAACTATTGGGAACAACTAACGGGATTAACCTACTTTTCATCGATCCGGTTTATTTCGTCACAAAACTGTCAATTTTTATACTACTTATTAGCACCTACTACTGTTTACCCTGCTATGTCGCAGTTCCTGAAATTTACCCACTTTTTCGAATTCCCGAGGGGTGCGACATAGCAGGAGATTGACTGTGTTTATATGGAAAAACAAGCCACTTGAAAGTCATAACAAAAGTCTTTTCGTGTAGCATTTTTCGAAAACTTTCAGAGACACCGAGAAGTCCGTCTTTGGTAATCACTTCAAATTTCCCTTCTCGACTATTGATGTTACTGTGGCAGGACTCCCAGTTCTCCAAGATCGTGCGAAAAGAGATTTGAAGCACTGAAACCCCTTTATTTATTTCATCAAAACAGAAAGAAGGCAAATTTCGCGATATCTTCACATTTCGTTTAATCTTCTCGATCGCTGACTTAAAAGAAACAGACACATATATAGTACATCGTGAACGAACGTGAACAAGCATAAAAAAATTACTAAATAGAGAAGTAGATGGTCAAACCCACTGTAAGTGGATTGATTGTATCAATATATCCATGTTTTTTGTCAGCGACGGAGAAGGTTAAACGAAATGTTACCATCTCGCGAAATTGTTTTCTTTCTGTTTAAAGTCAAAGAGATGAACAAAAGAATAATTTCGGAAAGCTCTTCGGCGAAGAGATTCAATGAGGTACCTGATCATAAACCAGGGATGAGATGGAAGCTGCAATCCAGGGAATTCAGTGCACCTTATTGACATCCGATGATAGAGTGACTCGCAGATACCGAACCTCCGAATTGGCGTCAGAACACAAGACTGGGAAATCTACGTGATTCATTAATTAATGGAAATAGAATCGCCTACCGCAAATTAGGGGCAACGCGGTCTGGACAAAACAATCGGTTCAATACGACAAGATCAAATGTGCCAGGAAACCACTCTCTTGGAAATCAGAGGAGGACTGCGATGTGGATGTAGAGACAGTACTATTTAAAGGGCAGTGAGGACCAATCACAGGGATGGGAAAGCAAAGCGACACTAAAGTTGGGGGGTGGGTGGTTGATAGACGGCAACCGTAGTCACAGTGTAATTGAGAAAATAGACAATGAACACGAGGAGGGTGTCTAGGAAGGTTGAACACAGAAAGCGGGTAGCGGGTGGTAGCATGTGCGAGAAAGAATAAACGGTGACAACAGTGAAGACGGTAGGATAATCTTAATGGGTGGGTGATGAACAGGTGACCACAATGACTCGAGGCAGTTTGTATGTCGGGTTGAGGTAATTGATACCGATAATGGATTAAGCACAGAACGAGTGACGACAGTTACTACGACACAGTTCTATGAGGGGTGGCGGTAATATAATACGATAATAGGACGACAGTTACCACGACACAGTTTCCGTGTGGGGTGGAGATAAAAAATTACAGTAAGAGTTTGGACGAAGAAGGGGTCACGAAGGATAACACCAAACAGTTTCCATGTGGAGTGGAGATGATAGATTGCGATACCAGGTTGAACGAAGAACGGACCGCGGTAGTTAAAACGAAAGTTGCTATGTGGAGCACTTAGGGAATCATAGGGGAAATACGTACAAGTGCAACTGAATGGCCGTGTTGGGGAGGGGGGGGACGTAGCGAGTTCCGATCCGATGGGCACAGGTCATCAAACTGGGAGTTGGTCAGGGCCGCACATGAATTGTTGGGTTTTAGCAGAGTACAGGTAGGTTCGGTGTACGTAATTTCAGTCATACTTCGATACATTCCGTGTTTTCATTCGGCGGCGTAAAGTCTTGTTGATTCATTCTAAGGGGTGATAACAATACTAATCAATTTAGACACTGTGTTCAAACTTGGATTACGTCATTCCCCTCTGTAAATCGTGCACGTCTTTCTCACAAGTCAACATCATTTAAAAAGAGACTATCTGTGTGGATCGATGCAGATATACTCAACCAACAGTTGAACAACATGAGTCTAAGGAAACTCAAGAAAATTAGTACAGCTGTCACATCTGCAGGGCGATCTATAGAATAAACAATGCGAAACGGTCGAAGCTATTATATTACCGTAACAATTTTTATTCGTTTTAGTGTGAGAAACAAAACGCATTTTGATTCTGAAAGTTTGATGGGAGTATTTGTTTGTGACCAAATACTACATACACACACACCCCTGATTGTATTATCCATTTTATCCACACACACACACACACACATACAAACACAGACATTACTTACGCCTATTCTATTTCCTTGAACTATATGATTTTGTGACCTATAAAGAGTGCTGTATTTGGCTAGTAAATGAGGCGCCGAAAACGAGCTTGTTTCTCAAATTGACTTCTTAAATACTACATTGCTTTTAGGCTTCTTCCGAACAAAATTACAGTCGTGTCACAGTCAAAGATGCGGTCAGTCTGACAATCATGTCATGCAGTTCAGAATTTGAGGATTGTATGTACTCAATGATGTTAAAACTGTTAACCTGAAAACGAGGAAATGTTTCCGTATTGATGCAGAAAAACAGGTCTAGTATTATAACAAACGCTGTGCGGAAAGAATAAACAAACAGACTACTGAATAATTGATTAGAACTTACCATACTTCAGACTCCCTTCAAGCACAATCCTAAGCTCTTCCAGTCAAGCATACACTCGGAAGCAGTAGACTCGAATTTCGATCTTACTAGAGCTCATCGGTAGTGCATATCCACTGTCCCGTTCGAGAATTTAATTCCTTACCCACCACATGGAAGCGTGTGTGTTACCACTGTGTCAACCAGCTAATGTCAGGGCTGAACCGAATTGCGAATTCATGTTTGTTCAGGTGTCAGTCAGTTCAATTAGGCCCTATAGCAACGAAGGGAGCCACAGTCGACTATCCGTTAACTGAAATCGAAAGCTCTAGTAAGAGCGAAACTCGAATCTAGTGCTTCTGAGTGTCTGGTTGNAAGGGATGTACTTGAAGGTGAAGTCTGAAGTACGGTCAGTTCTAACCAATTAATCAATACCAATTATCCCACAGCACTACTCACAAATGATTGTGAGTTAAATGCGAAACAGACTACTATCAGGTGCAGGCTTTTCAAGGAAAATAAACATGTCTAATGATAGAATGTGCTGAAACCGTTTGAGCAGACGGGGGGTCGAAGAGGGGACACATTTGGTCTTGTCAAGACTTATTGAAAAATGGGTTTTTGTCTAAAAATGTCGGACGAGGAAAGTTCATCCTTCGATCACCTAGAAATTTAATGAATCCATAAAGTAAAATATTGTTATCTCTGTTGTCAGGGCTTAATTCACACTGATGATAGGACTTATTTTAATTTGCTGGCATCGCTTTCGAGAAACCGTGTATTTGACAAGATTGTTTCTCATGTTAGGGGGCAGGACGGCGGTTGATAGCCTTGACCAGTAATATTAAATCGCTTCTATTGATTTTTCACTGACTGAACAAATGTTGGAAAACGAAGATCAAAACGGAAAAAATGTATGGATTTCAAAAGGCATAACCCCTGACTGAGAGTGACTTTGAAAATTCTTTGAATTGATTTCAAACGTGCGA
Source organism: Echinostoma caproni (assembly GCA_900618425.1). NCBI lineage: Eukaryota > Metazoa > Platyhelminthes > Trematoda > Plagiorchiida > Echinostomatidae > Echinostoma > Echinostoma caproni. Next base: position 29,142 of record UZAN01041845.1, read on the forward strand.
ACCTCATAACTTGATGCCCGATATTGTTAAAACCAGGATGAGGGTATTACCGCAGGAAGGAACTAAGAAGTCCCACCGTTTGAAGAAACATGGACCATTGTGGAAGAGTTTTACAAGATGATTATAACCATTGCCACGTCAACGTTGAATCATTGAATAATACAAATACCGTGCTTTTTAACTTCGACTAATGACCACTTATCAGAGAAATCCCCATCATTGTGTTTGTTTTCCATAGTCTCGGTCAACCATTGTTGGATATTTTTGAACACAAAAGACACTCATTACCTCACACAGGTATGACTTGAACGATTCTCCCTAATTGCTATTGTGGCAAAAACAGATTACATCAAACAATTGAAGGCTGTGATTAGAAGTTAAGGAAATTAGTGCCATATTCCCAAATGCGAGCGCGCGCGCATAGAATGTTCCGCCGAGGATATGTCATCCGGTAATTCACTGATGAAAAGACCATTTATTGCATTATAGACTACCAGAAATATACATTGATACTGATAGAAAACGAGTCCGTTGCTTATAATTAATAGGAAGAGCAAGAAAATTAAGTAGAAATTATGTACCCAGTGAAAACTTTGAATTCAGTTATGTAAACAGCCACATTTTCGTAATAAGATTAGGTATATAATTGGGTTGATGACCACCGGCGTTTTCACCGATGGACCTTGAATGACACAAGCAGATCCACTTCGTCCCNTGCCGGTTGTTTTTCTTTTCGAAAAATACAGAACAGTACCTCAGTGGTCGCAATAAATTCAACCTGATATTTGTTTTCAAGTTTCATCATGAATTATCATCTTATCTGTCAGCTTGACTTACATAATAATTAATCAACCATAAAATATTTTGAGATTCATCTGACGTACGGGGTACCAACGATGTTTCTGGTAGAATATTTACGAAATCGAACAAACCGAAAGCAAAAAGTTTTTCGTGAATTGGAATTTAGTTGAGTGATCAGATGTTTGAATTGAGCAATGGGACCTAGTTGCGAAGCATTGCTCAATGAAATTTCCTCGATTCCGAAACAAAAGTTTCCTAGAACAATTTCAAACTATCCAGCTAGAGATAGATGTATTTGAAGTTTGGTACGCAAGCAAATAAAACGTATTTTCCTCATCACACGTTTTATTTCTGTTTCTTCTGATTTTACCCGTTAAATAACGCAGCTAAAGATCATACTTCATTTAGTCATACCCCTCCTTAGTTGAAATGTACCTCTGAGACCCACTGTCGTATTCGATGATTGGGAACTGGAGCATAATCCGGGAAGAGATAGGTTGGAGGCTAATTCAACCAAATAGATGACCCACCAAGGCTCATAAGAAACAAAAGGCAGAATAAAACAAAATCATTCGAAAACGTCCCAAATTATTGAGCAACCATGCTAGCCGCTGCTTAGCTTTATCCCATTGCTTTACTTTGGACCTGACAGAGATGTTTCTGATATATTTATGGGCTGCATGCATTATTAACTCGAGTTCCATTTCAGGGTTCTGTTTAACATGTACGGAAAGGTGGACGCGTTCCAGTCCTGATAAAACAACACTGAACCGGATATTTCGGAAGAAAAAAAGAGCTTCATCTCAATATAATTATTATATCTAGTACTCGTGTACATCTGTGGCCATATTCGCCTATTAATACAACTGATATCAACTTTAAAACTAGTGGATGTTATTTATGAAAACAAATATGTTTGGACGTTTAAAACTTAGCTTTGTAAATGGGGTAAATACAATTGAGATAACAAGTGTAAACTATTATTTCAGGGCTCAGCTTATTTCGTATTAAACGAAATATTTCGGTAATATCGGAAAATAGACTGAAATTCTCCATTCCTTGTGCTATACAACTATTAAAATCAAACTCCTACTTAAGTGTATATATAATGTTGCAGTCCACGTCAAGGATAAGTAGTTTATGGCGATATTTTCAATGGTCACCTAATAGCTAAAATCCCTATGTGTCGCCACTGATTTAAACTGTACTACGAGGGAGTTAATAGAACTCATCAAATAACACAACTCTTGGCAGCTTAGGCACAGAGGGATGTAAACTATTCCAATCTCAATCTATACCTTCTTAATGGATAGACCGTTATCAGCGGAAAATAATTCGGCATTCATACGAGTGTTTGGGAGTCATTACGCACGTCACATCAATTTTAATTGGAACACTGCAAATTGCTGTTGCATAAACTCTTGCCTTCTCAAACCTTATCAGTTCGTGCAATCAACAGTACTCAATGCACATCATCTTCCTTGGTGGAAACCGGACCATGCAATAATGATCTCAAACAAATACACATTATTAAGCATTGTAAACATGTCTCTTCCTACAGGGGAAAACACAACAGGGCTTGGAGCATGCTCGTACACTGCATTTCTGCACTATCATGTGCAAACAGAAAAATTCTCTGTTGACAAATGGTTGAAATTCACAGTGAGAACAAGGAACAAAAGCAGTCGGTGGATAAGAATACATATAAACGAATGGGTACAAGCAGAACACCGCCTCTTAACAAGCACTGATGATGCCACCTTGATTGATGATGAAAAGCCTGTGAACAAGTTGCCAAGCTCAGCGAACAGGTGAAATGGCAGAAATACCCTCTGCAATTTCCATGTCAAGAAAAAAACATCTAATAACATATCACTCTAAAAAACTGTCTTCGATTTTTTAAAAGTTCAAAAAGGCTTAACGAATGAAAATTGATCACACAGGGGTAGTGTCTGTGATCAGCAAAATACTCTGAAAATACAAAATGGCTGTTTTGTGCGTTTTAGGAATCTGCTGCATATCGTATGAGCCGGGTTTAATGGGATTCAAAAACAAAGACTGTATCACTTATGCAGAGAGTCAAATAATTTTATTGTTTGGTTTGGGAATTATCAGAGTGCTGCCTTCCGGAACTAAATGATATGTCGATGCCTACCGAAAATGTACTGAGCGGAACCATCAAATCTGGTGAAAACGATTTGAGCATAAGAAATAGCTTTTTACTGTTACCTAGTTCTTTAACCATCAGGGGATTTTATTGAAATGATACCGTGATACAGATATCCAGAATAGAGCTTTTTCATAATAATTATTGTCCAGAAAACTGGGTATAAACTAAGTTTATTTCATGCAATTCAATCGCACTAATATCGGGGGTTTTCTGTGAATCCAACCCAATCTAAGACACGGCCTATGTTACGTTTAAAGTCGCACTCAACAAACGTGCCTCGAAGCCTTACCAACAACTATGATGGTTTCAAATTTGATTACCTTCACAAACTTCAGAAACATATTGACATACCGTATTGATGACAATCGTGCACGAGTTTCCATAAGATTAGACATCTAACATCCGTCAAAATCAGCTCAAAGGTGGTATTTGTAAACCCGCTGGTTAACTATGAAAAGCAGATGAGGTACTCCGTTCAGTGGTGAGTAGAGGGAAGGTCTGAATGTGCCAGTTTTCAGTTGTTGTTGACTCTTAACCGGAAATATGCATATTTTCAGAAAAATAGAGCCCAAGCTCAGAGGAGAAAATGAAACCTTACAAGTAAATCTCCTTGATACTTGGTGTTCGTTTCAGAATTGAGATGCTATAAACCTACATCAGATACATTCTTCTTTTGTCTGGGAGTTAGTATCAATCACTTATCTAAGCTTTGTTTCCGGTAAAACAAAATTTTTCACCATAATTTTACTGTGAATATCTTGGTTGCACGCATCTATGCGTGCAGGTAAACCCTTAATCGTTCTTACGTGCAATTTACCATTCAATTTTGTACATTTTCCAGTTTACCTTCAGATGACGTTCTTACTCACAATACGAACACAGATTTAGCCGGAAACTTATTTTCTGTAAGTCTTAATCATGCCGGTACAGTTTGTGAGGGTAGAAATTAGAATAAGTGGGACGGATCACTGTGTGCTTGTTGATTTTCACATCATCACTCCTATGCGGAAGGGATTTTAAGTCAATCCACATTGGTCTTGGGACACAGTTCGCTGGATCGGTATCACAACGATACTGTGATTGTGTGTATGGGAGCAAGGTGAAGGGGTGGTCTCGTGATCCCAAGTGAAATAAAGATTTTGGATCAAGCGCTTTTGCGTACATTTCAGGAGTCGAGAACACGATACAAATATCTTTGGCTATGAATAACGTTTGCATTCCATCACAATTGAACCAGTTCTGGAGAATCTGACGAGTGATCTTGAATGCTTCACTTGGATTTGCGTCTACCAACTGAGCGAGAATCGCACTTCAGATGGATCCATCATTAGTTACCTTGCCAATGATCAAAACGGAACAGTGAATGGGAGGAATCTCATACCAAACAGCAAACATAAAACATAATTCAGTTTCCTTGATCACGAATCATGCCTCTCAGTCTGACTTGGAATGTAGAGACGATGAACATCCGAATGAAAATGTAGCTTAGAACAGACTATGGTGGCCGGCAGGTAATCCGTTTTCCACCTCAATAATTCTGGTAGAATTAGAAAGGGTAAATATGTTAAATCGACCTCCCGGACCAACGAATGACCGCCATATGTCGCCTAATACAGGGTCTACCTGCTCATAGCAATATACGTGCTAGTGGTATGAGCCAAACAAGTTGCTGCTTTTGACATTCATAAAAATAAACGTTAGATAAACAATAGTTTTAGATGATGAATTCGTAAATGAAGCGTAGCCTGAAAAGCTGGGAAGCACTAGACAGCTGTTTTGACCTGGTTGGGTCTCATCAGAGGTGTAAAGCCATTGACTCAACTAGGGATCGAACCCGGGACCTCACAGATAGAACACAACCATACTACCTACTCGGCCACCGGACAGCTGATCAGACTCTTTTGATTTTTTATTTACACGATATAGCACAACCCATCTTTGCGAGCTTGTTGCAGGACACAGACCTCACTCATCTCAGCACTAGCCTTGCGTTTTACCAGTGAGATCCTGGGTTTTATCCCTAGTTGGGTTGATGGATGTGCATAGCTGATGAGATCCAATAAGTTTGAAACAGCTATCCAGTGCTTTCCATCTTTTCAGCTTACGCCTCATTTACACGACGAATTCATATATAATCAAATCAAATCCTCCTTTCCTCTCATAAAACAATAATTTTCTCAGAGATGTTATTTATTACGATATATGTTTGGGAAAACAAATCAGTCCCCATAGCAGGACAGAAAATATAAATATTCAAGAGCAAGAAGGCTCAGACTATTGATTGATCACGCGACCACATCTATTCTTATGATAGCATAATAGATATATCAAAGGATGTCATAATCATTACATGGTTTGGACGTTGAAAACTTGATCTGGAGTTGTGCTGATAAGTTGCAAAGCTTCTGCACATAATGTCCTCCATATTCAATGGGAACACATTATTCCATATGATTGATGCAAAACTGGAGGCCATTCAAGTATTTGAACGTGGTACTCATAAAGCACCGCAAACTATGTACTACGAGTTTTATTTTATCGATACCAGCGAATTTACCCCGTTTAGGAAACTCTTTTTCTTACCTTGTGTGCGAATTAGCAAACAACTACAAATTCTCTTTCACTTTAGACTCATTGGAATGCAAAACAGCTTTTTTATAATATTTGCTGAAGATACGTTAAAGTGTAACATTTGATGAACTGGTCACAGCGCTCAACCGGACGAAAGGCATTTCATATTCATTTTTGAAATGTAGACTGTTGCTTGAGGTTTTATGGATCATGTAGGAGAGTGGATATCTTCAGTGATATGATGTGCAAAGGACAAAGTCCTAAAATGAAAATAAGCCAATATAAAACAGAAGTTCACAAATTTTCTGCTTATCTAGATGAATGAATATTTTAGAAATAATCAAATGATATACGAGAGGATGAAATGAAGACTAGTAAAGTCTGCCTCATAGTAGATCGCTTGAAGTGGAGTTCGAAGCGAAGAATAAAATAGCAAAGACATAATGCTCTGATTCCCAAATAAAAGGAAATAAAATATGTTTGCTTGGTACAGAAGTGCAGATAGCTAAAATGAAGTGAACGGATTCTCGCAGCATGTGGAATGCCACAAGGGGCAGCGGAATTTGTAGCGATAAAATAGTCTGAATGTCCTGGAATACCACTGACATGACGTAAAGAAGGAATATACCTTTTTTTAGTTTGCAGTTACGCTAATGGTAGAGGGTGTATTTCTCGATGCGTGGAAGTAAAATTGGCATTTCTGAAAGTATCCACACGGCGCGGTGAATCCTCGTGACCGTGAACGCATATCTTGTTTCTGTTAGCAGCACAGAGATTAACAATAATACGATTTTGTTTTAACACGATGAGATAAATGTGACATGACGTTTTCTTGTTTGAATTATGAAAAGTTCAGTAGCGTCGACAGGACAGGAACCCACACATGGACGCCAAACACGCCTTAGCACATCGCACACTCTACCAACTGAATTACAGGGTCTCACCGGTGTTACTGATGTTGTTGAATTGGGCTTATCCATCTAAATTACAGAGGTATATGAAACCCATCATGTAGTACGTAAGTGGACTACCACGACAGGTCTTCCTTAGAGTTTAGTGTAAACTATCGGATGAAACCTCTAAGTAATGTTAATTGCTCAAATCGAACATAAGACTTAGATCCGTGAAACATCATAATTGCTATACCTTTTTATATGATAAGAACATTTTTGATGTACTAAGTAAACCAGTCCACTTCTAAATTTTTAATAGTATTTCTAACGAAGGAGCACCTTGTTAACTTTTATCTTTTTCAGTCTGATGGAATGAGAATTTGGTAAGCCCTTTTTATTTTAAACGCAGCCTAGGTGTTTACAGATAGCTGTCATTAAACAGCAGCGTATTCCAATAAATCAGCTCCGGATGATCGGGTGAAATGAATCTATTGGAATTAATCTCTCTACCTGAGCGGTTTGCCGTAAAGAATTACGGTAGGGTCGTAAAACGGCTGATGTCCTCACACATCGGGGCTGGCCTCCATCTAGTAGCATAGGCCATAAGTACAACTCTGACGATTATGTGCTTAAAGAACATCGTCACCGAATTAATTTTAATTAATCTATATATCCTATAGCAAACATTCGAAATACAAATTTCTACTAAACGACAAAAGGTATCTGACGCTCCAGTCAAAAAGGGAAGAAGTACGAACACCACTTTTATTAATAATCATTATGCGAATTATCTAAGCAGTTTCATCATAATTATCATTAATATTACCACAGAGAGAGAACAATATTATCATATATCGTGTCGTTTGAAACGTGTTTTATCATTAGGCAACGAAAATGAACCATAAATTGTAGTAGGTCACCGAAAAATACCAGTTACGACAGTCAAAATGGGTTTCCGTGTGGTGGTGTGTAGAGAGCAAAACATTGATTTGTTCGATGTTAAATTAAAAGCTGGCTGGCCTATTTAAAAGATTTTTCTTTTCCATGCTCCCAGTATAAATAGCTCATATCCATGCCTAAGCCTGAATGGGGCAGTCGGTGTCGATCCATCCTGTTGCACTTCACTTTTCAATCGAATGACCGAGGTCAATCATCAAGCAATTCATTTGAATCATTTAAATCTCACTCACTCACTCACTCACTCATTCATGCCCTGGACCCTTGCGTTTCCGGAGAACGAATATTCAGATACACATCTCGTTCGGCAAAAGTGTCACTGGTCTGTGTTTGGAGAAATCGGTTTATTCCGAAAAGCCTGATGTGGCGACAGAGCCAATCCATGGGTTGACGTGTGACGGTCAAAGCTCCTATAGTGTTACAGGTCTCCCAATAAAACGTGATAGGGAGATTCACTTGGAGACACCACGAATTTACTTAGAATAGAAGGAACGCAGTGAAACGGAATAGGGCAAAATATCGATCACGAGAATCAACGGGTGCAATATTTTAAGGGCAAGCTTTGAATTTGAGGGTAAATAGATTCGAAGTGAATTTCATACTTTGTGAACCCAAAGTTGGTGGTTAGAAGGTTTTGCACCTCTTCGTCGTCATGAGAATAGTTGATTATTTTACACTTGTTCTCCTTTTAGTACATTTGTGTATTGAATTGATAAATAATGACCACAGAATTTACAAATGAAGACATGTTCAACAGCAATCGTTTATTCTTAGCCCATGACTAAATCAGGCCTGCACTGCATAAGTCGATGCACAGTTCTAATTGAAAACGTTACAATTTACATTGGGTTTCAGAGAACCTTATGATTATTGCTTTCAGATATTCATTCGAACGAAATAACTTTAAGCGCGACATGAGCCATCTGCTCAGAAACCAATGAGATCGGCAACCAGCCAAACTTTCTGTAAAGCTGACCCTAAACCGTTTGTCGGATAACCAGAATATCCGCACACTCGACAAATGAACGAATGCTTATGGATGCAAACTCAGATTTGATCTTCCAGAACAAAAAGACAATTACTACCTAAGTAATGAAACATAATCTAAATTGATTCTAGGGTCGAAAGATGCAATAGAGAGTGAGTTCACGCCATAGAAAAGGCAGGTGAAACTTCAAGAGTCTGTCATTACTTTAGCGCGATCTCTTCGAATGAGGCGATTCCAGGTAAATCGAAAAACACCGTTCCAAATTTCCGGTAAATGACGGATTGCAAGACTTCTAAGGTTCACTCATATAATATCAACTCGTTCTCTGAGTCAGCGGGAAAGAAATTTATGAAAGCCTATCCTGGTTCTCATTATACTGGACCTTATTTTATGTTTTTTAGTTCTAGTGTGTTGTAATTTGCTTTATTGTCACATCAAAGCCCCTTAGAATCATTGTGTCTTCCTCAGTTTGTATAATGTTGAGATGCCGCAAATTCATCCTGGACGTAAATCATGAAGCATTACGACATATTCATATCATTTGAAATAAATCGCGTCAAAAGCTTGCTTCGGTTTTCTCAAAATAACTAAGAATGACCTGATAATACAGACGACTTTTAGCAAATTGGTAACAGAGGTTTAGGTTATGGTTAGACGGGTAGTTATGTAATGAGAGTATTCAATAGAGCGGGGAATTGAGTTTGACACAAAGCGAGTGTGACTGACTGAACAAACTGAGGACTATCTCTGTAAACATCTAGGTTTTTTGGAGAACTGCATCACATCAGTCTGTCCAAGATTCAATCAGCTTTTGTACAATGCATTTATTCCCGTTCGACGCATATCCCGCACTGTGGTTGATGCATTCAATATTTGGATTACAGCCTAGTAATAACTCTGATACACTTTGTATTCAATCCTTAGCAGATCAAATGACCTCGATAAACTTGATGCGCATCGATCAAAACGTTGACAACTGTTAACCTATACAATTGTTATTATTTGTGCCTCGCTCCTACCGTATTCTTTCGCCCTTCATCACCTTGAAGACATTTTACCTTCACAGCGTGGTGATTTTTAGTGATATGTTGATACGAGCGAATTTGTTCCAAGTGACCTTTAACCCCTCCTTTTCGATACACTTGAACCTTACTCATTCCGCATCAAGTTTGTCCAATTTTGCCGTACCGAGTCCTCCGCTTGTTTTTAAACTTCCGCTTTATCGATATCAGTTCACTCGTGTTTAGCCGTATCGATTGTCGAGGTCCTTCCCGTGTTACCAGTGCACAACACACCTAGGGACTGAATGGCTGTGATTGGTCGGTTAACCAACGTTAAATGCATGTGTTCTCTTGATGTTCCTTATTGATTGTTCTGATGTTTTCTAGCGAGTGACTGACTCGATCTTCTGTTCCGTTTTGCCTTACGTTGCCTGGTTTCTGAAGTGGAGTGCTCATGAATTGAGGTTATGTATTCTTTTGTATTATGTATAACGTTGGCAAGCAGTGTAGCTCACCTTTCAATTAAAAGACTACACACGTAAACTATCACAGTGAACAGATTTAACAAGGTAAATATGTTGTTACAAACTCATATTGTACATATTACTTGTTTATCTGTTTCTTAGTACACGTAGATCACCGGACTCGTGTTCTAGTTCCCTGGACTTGTTTTTTTCTGCGTGTCACTATCACTAGATGTCAGTCCTGTACAACCTCGAAGATTAGTTCAACAAGATGTTCAGGCAAATTTTTGAAGAAAAAATATCTTTTAAATGTGAGTGTAAGATTCTGGACTACTGCCATATCAAGATGCTATCGGATCCCGGTGGGCTGAATAAAATTATTATATTTACCTAATGAAGAGATAGAAGATATTTCCTATCAGTTTGTTTTCAGCGAATAATCATTGTCTATGAATAATACAAAAATATTTAAACTACTGTGTGGTATTGTTGATAGTCCTTGGTTGTCATTTGAAAGTGGTGAATAGTTACTTTTGTTGCCCCTTTCAAACATGTGACAGGTTTTAGGCTAATGCGAACCTATCAAAGCGAGAAAGAACCTCCAGCAAGTGGTTGTTCACCGGAACTAGCCCGTGGTTGTGTTAAATTAATCTACTGATCACATTTCATTTTCCCATGAGGGGAGATAATTTTATTCTTCTGATCTATTTAAGTGCCGTCATCAATTATTGACTGAACTTGACTTTTTAAAATTAACCAACTCTTGAGTAGTTTGCTGCCCAGTCATATCAGCTGCAATATTGCTCATACCATTCACTTGTTACCACCGGTATATGCCTGAATGTAGCTTGGGAAACGTAATTTCGATTTAGAAGAATGCATTGAACTACATTCAAGTTATTTTCACCTTGTCTCGAATCGGACTCATTTTGTCCGACTCCGCCTTGTCAAGAGTCCCAAACAAGATATGTAAAAAACAATAAATAGGCTGCCTTGTTCCGGAGCTGATGGGTTTGTGAATCACCAAAACGTAATTGCTTTCTCTTCCTCATTTATCAATACAGTTTGTCAGTTTATTTGAAATTGCAATGCTCATTGTATTGAACCCACTGAACAAAACAAGTAAAAGAATTGTATTTTTATTTCTATAGGCTTTTAAGTAGACAAAGATTCGCATTTCAATCAGAAACTGAATATCATCTCTTTGAAAGAGGGAAGTAATAAGAGTAGGCGCTTAACCTCCAAGGTTGCTGAGAAATTCAAAAGAAGTGCGCTTTCATTTTGCCAGAATTCTATCAATATAGGCAACTGTAGAGTTTCTGTAGAGGTCAACGTGAGGGGACAATAAACGATATGCAGAACGCGTGGATGAATGAGAGTGGCATTCAGATAGGTCACAATGTAAACGATGAGTGGTGTCCAAGAGGATCTTCCGTGTAAATGTTTCGCACGCGGACAAATGTAGTTCACGCAGTGTTTTGAAAGATCGTCAACGGAGATAAAAGACATGACAAATTGCGATGAAGAATTTTAAAGTCTTTCTTAGTTAGCTCAGTAAAAACCACCGGAAACGACAAAAAACGGTGGGGAAAACCATTGATAAACAAAAAGCGAAATGATTTTTTATCTGGTGTGGAACTGCCTAATTCTTCGAAGTTTAAAGGATAAACCCCGAAGTTTCTTTACACAGTGGTAAATATTGGATTACCGCTTTCGTTAAAGAATGTGTGTTTATGGCCGACGGGTCACGAGGACAAACAAATTCAGAGAGGGTAAAGAAGCATTCGAAGCACCTGAATAAATCAATAGAAAATTCAAAAGGAACAAAAATTTCTTGGATATGCGATACATTGCTTGAGAAATGTAGAGCGTCTTGATTCAAAGATATGGTTTAGCAAGGGGCTACGTCGAGAGTATTTTTAAATAATTGAGATAGAGGACTCGCTGGGAAAACACTGATGTAAGTGAAAAACAAGCACGGATAAATTACTGTCTCCTGAAGCATTCCTACGTCGTTCACGAGCAGTTTTGATGTTTTCGTACCAAGCCGAGTATGCTGAGTTCGGTTTATGAAGCAGTCTACGAGACACGCTAGTAGATGTTTGAGACAGCCAAATGATTTACGATATGGGAGGGAACGTGGAACAGAGTAAAGT
>UZAN01041846.1:0-26557 GCA_900618425.1 Echinostoma caproni
GGACCCGTATTCCTAATTAGATGGAAAAGGTTACGACTATTACCAATAGCCGCAGCTTTCTCAATCTCTTTACACTTTCCTATCCACCACTTCGCGCGGTCATTCCTCAGGCTCTTGATGAGGTGGCGTTTGAGGGATTTGCGCGCTGTGTCATATACGGCATCGGGAGGAAGGGTGCTGCGGGCGTCAAGCAGGGCAGCCGAGGTCGCTGAAATTCATCGTTTATGTTTTGAGACTGCGTGAGGATTTGATGTTGTATTTATTGATATTTGCATAGCCTCCTTGATTTGCTTCCAGTGTTCATCGAATCTTTTTGCTGGTGTTTGAACTGACAGATGATCGGAGAGTTTCGCTTTAAAGGCTGATTTGCAACAATCGCTGACGTTGTGTCGTAGGTATCCGTTTTCGGTGGCTTTATTACGGTTGCTTGCCAGGCGTAAGGAGAATTTAGTTCGGAGCAAAGCGTGGTCCGTATCCACAGGTGTTGACCACTAAGAGCGCAGCATTGAAGCGATCCCCTCCCTCGGTAACTGATGGCGATGTGGTCGACTTGGGTCCAGCACTGTGAAGAGGTTGGTGGTTTCTATGTAAGGTGGTGTCGTTTCTTGTGCGAGAAGTTGGTGCTCGATAGGAACCATCCCGGATCCACAGTGTTGAAGTAGACGATCGCCGTTGTTCGTCCGGTTTGGCTGGGATTGCATGCGGTCCGCCGAGAAGCCTTTCTGATTCGTCCAGGGATCCCACTTGACCATTTAAGTCTCCGGCGCTTACCGCGATATCCGTTGATCAACCAACCGCATTGGATTAATCGAGAAAGGTCCTTGTAGAATTCATTCTTGATTTCAGGTATACTGCGATCGGTCGGTGCATACACCGACACGATGAATAGACATCGACGCTTCGTTCTGTAGCTGTTGACCCGCGGTGAACCTTTGAGACGTACGGCGCGCAGTTGGCTACTGACTGGAATCCATTCAAGAAGCAAGCGTTCAGCCTTGGAACTTAGCGCAATCCCGACACCAGCAACACTGCGAGCTTCGGACGTCAAATCGCCTGACACACGTAGGGTGAAGCGTGAGGTTGGATCAGGAGAACGTAGGAAGATAATCGAATTGGGGTCTTGTATGCGTGTTTCGGAGACACAACGTATACCTAAATTGAAAGTTTCAACGGTTCTAGCTAAGGCAGCTTGTCGACCGATCTGATAGAGTATGCGGACATTGAGCGCGGAAAAGTGAAAAGGGGATTTTGGCTTTAAAAATCCTCTAGCTTCTGAATCTCTGGCCTTGATGGTAAAACGCTGAGTGATATATGATGGGTCTTGTAAACAGCAGGTGTTTGGGATTATTCCGGGTTGAGAGAAAGAACCAGATAGATGGGAAGGAGGATTTTCCAAATGAGTCCCTACGACTTTAGGGCATGACATACTTCACGGTAGCCCACACCGAGGAAGGGGTTTTTCTTTGGGAGCCCTAACCTGAGTCTTTGACTCAAAAGTCTGACCCGCAGGCCAGCGGGAATTTGTGGGTTTTTCTTTGGTAAACGTAGCCGGAGCCCTTGACTCAAACGTCTGACTCGCAAGCAGTGGGACGTAAATCCAACGCGGGAGCGTGAATGAAGCACCCATACGAGAGCTTCTAGAGACCTGTCACGCAAGGCCTTTGAATTTCGATTAGTTGTGTTGTTCGCTGGTGCGTTGATTATCTGTTCGCTGTTCGGGATCGGCCTTTATCCTCATGCACCCAATGAGACAAGCGGAACGTGGACGGGACAGCACCTTATTGGCTGGGGGCTGCGCAGCTCGGGCGAGCGGTAGCTGTCCAATGAAGTGCGAAGACTTCTCCCACCGTCGAGAGTAAGCCCCAGGTACCGCGCTCCTACGTCCATCTAAGGAAGTTATTTTGACCGGTAAACTACCCCTCACAGTGTTTATTTGCTGGAGTGACCTCTCCAGGGACGGGTGTGGATAGAAGGAAGCCAGGAGGTGCCCAAGCAGCTGGCTTGTGAGACTGATCTTCGTTTGGCCTCTACCCGTTGACCTTTCAGGCATGCTTGGACCTGCGGCTGTGAGGAGCCATCCTGTATAGCTCGCAGGGTCATGAAGGTACGCAAACCATCACACCACGTCAAGGTGCAGTCTCGTAGTGATGGACACAGATTAATCACCAAGTAGGGTTTCAATGTAGTTCCTATCATGATTTCAGATCTCAGTTTTGTTCCTTACTAAAGTTAAATAGTGGTTTTTCTATGCTCTTTTCGTAATATGTCGGATGAACTTCGGAAGGAGGGACAAAAATCTGGTAGGAATAATGTTCATAGGGACCACGGAGCTAGTGAGATCAAATCAGAAGTTCAACTAGCCAGTGAGTTGTTCACATTCGCCTGAGACCCTTGGGTCACATAAGTGATCAATGTTTCTCTAAGGGCCCATATCTCTCTGTGACTCCAAGTGTACCGGATAGCACAACCTGTGAAACATCTTCCTGCTTGACGTTCTTGTCAGTGCGCAAGTTATTTACGACTAAACGATTGGATTTTTCTAGAGGAGTTCCTCTTTGTACAGCAAAATATATCAGGATCGTTTGTACATATTGTCAGGGTGTGCGTTTCCGCCTGGTGGTAAATTTATGCAGTTGTGAAGAGAGAGGCAGGTAAAGGGATCACCATAAGCAAGGTTAAGACCGCCATAAATGATAAAAGGGGCATTCAGTTTAGTTAGAAAGTTCTGAGAGAAATAAATCAGACAATTATTTATGTCTGAGATTGTACCAAAAAAGTAGATGCAAATGTTTGATTCTCCAATCGAATGACGTTTACTAGGAAAACTTTGTTTGCATTCTACTGAAATACACGAGGTGTCTTGCGTTGTTTGTGAAGATCATTTTGTCGACTCACTCAAAGAACCTTTGGTCTGCGTTATTAGACCACAACCGCAATTGCGTAGTGCGCAGGTTCCATCCACTTGGTGCATGTGATAGAAATCGAGTTCAACCAACGGTGTTAGGATGCAATCATGCATCTTGCTGCATAATTAACTCAGAATATTGTACTATTTCATCCATATCAATTTCGCGAAGCCCCTTATTTTTATGAATAGTGTGAGAGTACATTCGACGAGAATATTACTTTACACGGAAACTAGAGCGTATGGATTGGTTCGGAGCCGGGTGACGCATAGGGATAACTGAGTTTGGATATTGTATGCGTCTTTTGAAGACAGNTGAAGACAGCGTATGCGCGTATTGAATGTTTGAAATATTTTGACAAAAACAGCTCCTCGACTGAACTGAATTGAATACGGCTAAATGAAAAAGGGCATGTGGGTTGATTAATCGAGTGGCTTGTAATTTGACTTACATAGCAGTTTAAACACCAGTGATTCAACCCAATGTTTGCCTGAGCACTAACCGAAGCCTTCGTCTCAAGAGTCCGACTCGCAACCTACAGAGACGTTTAATTTTGCCGATTGTGTAATGCTGGCTTTCAGTTTCAGAATATTGCCCCAAGCTTGTTGCCATACTGTGCCAGCGATTGATTGTTGAGCTCACAGAATGTTGTCTCAGTATTTGCTTCAGACCAGCACATTATCCATGGAAGCTATAAGGTTCGAGGTGAGGAAATCAATAAGATTAGTACCTTGGCCACGAAAGTTTTGCACATGCATGAGATAAACCCAGACTCTCCCGAACTAGGTGGAAAAAGTAAAACAAAAATGATCATTTTATTATTTAAAAAATAGTAAGGAATTAATTTTTATTGCTATTTAAGTACGGTTCCTCGGTATTTGGTGATCATTGGCATTCACAAAAGAAAAGCGGTTGTGTTAGAACAACCGCTCATTGGATAAACTGTAGACCAAGTTGATTAGTATACTCGAACTTTTTCCCGCCAGATTGAATAAATGTATGGTTCCTCGTCGAAGTGGAAGTTCAAGGTACTGTTCGGGCAAGCCTCTATTCGTACTGCATTGCCATTGGGGATTCGGTCCAACCGCCAACCGGGACCAATCCCGCGTTCCAATTCCAACAGTATAGGATAGATGGAGGCGAAACAGCCGTGACAGTCCCAGTGCTTTTGCACATAGGATTTCACTTTGCGATGCCAATCCCGTGGTAGATCACTGTATAGCACATGCATGCGAGTATCGTCGTCGGAAGAGTCACTATGGTGTTTTGAAACGTGGATGGTTTGTGTGTTTGCATCCGTGGTACGGCTGTGATTAGTGCACAAATAGACGTAGGGGAAACATAAACTCAAAAATTAACCGATCTAATAATCTTTAATGAGCAATAATCAACAGAATTGGCTTTAAGCTGATTGATACAGGCGAGTAAGATAAATGACTTGACAAATTACTACACCAACAAAGTTTAGAAAGTTTAGAAAGTAATAATGAATATACTAAATAATAATATTGAATAAATTCATATCTGTTCCGATATCGTCCTCATAGGTGGTTAGTCAGTGTACAGTGTTCAGTTTGAAGGGTACATTCTGTTAACTCCAACCGACCAAGCCAGGTCCAGCATACAAGCTTTAATCTACTGTCCAGAATAATGCCATCAGGCCATTTTGTTAAGTACATGTAGTAAACGAAAAAAATTGTTAACCCTTACCAGAAGCTTATTTGTTTCTCTTTTTTATTCTTTGTTCTGCTTTCATAGCTTTCTTTCAATCCATCGTTACTTTGGCATCATATATGTCAAGATTGATTATATATGCATATATGTAATTATTAGTAATACGAGTCATCTTGTTGTGAGCTGATCAACACAGTGGTAACACATACCTTACATGTAATGGGTCCGGAATTTAAATCCCGAACGGGACGGCAGAAATGGACTGCTGATGAGATCTAGAAGGGGCAAAACTAGAGTCTAGATTTTCTTGATCGTACGAATGACCGGAGTCTAAAGGATGGTAAGTTAACATCAATAATTGGTTTATCGTTTAAAATGCTTGCATTAACCTTGGACGTCTTCTCATCACGACAGGAGAAGAAATGGTCCCAATAAGTTCAGCTAAGCCTTGCTTTTGGCTTAGGAATACCGAACGAAGTGGACTTTAAGATTATAGTAGTTGTAAAGCAGTCAGATGAACTGGAAGTACTTTTATGTCATGCAAAAATAGCAAGAGTCTTTGCAATGGTGACGAGACTGATTTTTGTATTGGAGCTATACTGAAACACTGTTTGGTTTTAAAAAGCAAAATGAAAGCGACATTTGAAATTAAAAGGTGAGAGTAATAGCTTTGTTTTCAGATAGTAATTTCGAGGAGAAACTTAGCTTATTAGTCTTATGACAAACTATGAGTCCTTGCCGCCTCAAACAAGTAAATGAGGATGATGAGAGTTCACTGTAATGCAAATGGACAGTCACGGATGACGGTATACATTCCTTAAGTGGATTCAAACATCTCTTTTCCTTTTGTTCCGGAAATAAAACCGATTCTTCTTCTGAGCTTTCTATCACGTATTCATCAATTCTGAGTTGCAATGGAACAGGTTTGTGTCACGCTTCTCTATCCTCATCCAAAAGAAACAGGAAATAATGTCAGTAATACAACAACCATCTGGAAGATCGTCGCCTCCGCAAAGCTCACTTTTTTGTTTTAAACATTTTTCAGGCTGTTTTTGAAAATTGATTTCAGAGAGAACACCCCGTTTTGTAAACAAGTTCGGCCTGTCTCAATAATATTCGCTGTAAGACAGGAGTGATGAACCCAGGTAACATCGTATACCAAAAGTTAAAGATTTCCGACAGCCCACTCAGTATCCAATACTTTCAAAAGTAAATGACTCTGCTTTCTAGTTGGTCTTCTAATCTGTGCGTATTGCATGATTTAGTAAGGATTGCTTCTGAGTGCACTGCACTGGTTGACAGGTCTTTTCTAGCTGTTACAAGCTTATTTGCATTATATCACGTGGATTAGACAGCCAAGTGTCAAAACAGGCCTTTATATGACATTTGTTTTCTGATAGCAAGCTCATGAGGACTGTTTAAATATGTTTGAAAGAGGAAACTGTAGGACTGTGCAACTTTCTGGTAGAGTTGGGTATCTTGTGAGTGGAACAGATCACTGAAAGTGCTGTAATACTTACGAGATATAGAAAACTGAAATGAAATTCAGACTAACGTTTTGGTGTTACTTCATTATTGCTCTGTACCATCGACATTACACGTGTGCATACGGGTATCTCAAAACAAGAAACTGCAGTAGCCATTTAACAGTTTATTAAATCATGCACTATTTGACCTTTTACGGCATGTCTTGATTGTTGTGAGCTTTTGCACTCTAGCACAATGTAACCAGCTTCTCAAGTCTGTATTCGGTCAAGATTTGACTACTAGTAGTATGTGTAGCGAAATAATTAGGAATTCGGGAATATTACTGGAGAAAAACGGTGTCCTGTTTTATCAAATTCATGTACAATCTTGACAACTTCTGTAATCTGTTCTCCTGCAATAGCTCTACTGCTCATTAGGTTCTCTGTTTGGTAACACATTTGAACTATACTCACGAATGATACTATCACTGTCTCCGTTATTAAATTTTATTTTTTAAATAGTTATAGTGCACAACCATGTTAATCATAAAAGTAATTCTCGGTAATAATGGTAAACAGAATTATTTTTTTCTCCATGTCTTTGTTAAGAAATCAACATATTGACTTATGTAACAAAGTAGGGGCTAAAACTCACGGCTTTTGCGGTTTGTCTCGCATAATTACCGGAGGAGATGCGCTGGACTCCTCGTTAAAAATATTGGTCCATTTCTGTTCCGTGAAGAGAAAAGAAAATGACAAGAAAATCGTACGAAACAGCCCAAAACTCAGAGCTGGTTGTGGCCATGAAAGATTATTTTTTCCGCTCTCTTCAAACTACCAAATGTTGAGTTGCCGATTTACAGTTGCATGTTCCCGTTTACACATGCTATCACATTATTTAAAAAAATCTGTACTCGTCGTTTTTAGCATCGTGCTCCGCTCAGCATCAAATGCAATAAATAAACAGGAAATCACATGGAAGGAGCAGGTTGTATTCAGGTGAAAACTCTTGTGATCCGGGTGTTTATTGAGACGTTAAAGAAATTTTAAAATCGAGAACGACAGACTGATAGTAGGCAGTTGAGCGAGCAGGTCAAAGTTTAACTTTGTTTCCTGTTCCCGAAGTGATCGGACAGGTAAATTGATATTGGATACTTAATGCGGGATTAGGCGAATGAGTTCTACCCAACAGATGTTGTGAGAAGAAGTTAGAGAAGGAGAGAACGGAAGTGTTTCACCACTGATTTGGGTTTTAGGTCCTACTAGGGCTGGTAATTGTCTTCTTGTCTCGGTAGGCCTTAAGACGCTAATCGACAATAGTAAGAGGGGCATGTAGGCACTTGGTAGAGAACGTATCTGTCTACAAAGTGTGGGAGAGGAAATATTGCGGGACGTGCACACATCTTAATGTCACCACAAAACCAGAGTGACTGTTTTTGAATAGTTTTTTCAATAATAACAATACGTCAGACCTTGAGATGATGTGACGCCAATGAAATTCTAATTGTGAACTGGATGGATTAACGGATCACCACAGTGTAATTCAAACCACTTGTGATATAGTACCAGTAGGTGTTACCATTCAGCAGGTAGGAACTGGATTTCTCTGCATTTAAAGGTAGTAATTGGTAAAGTGGAGAATGACCAGACCACTAAAAATCCATTCAATTTACTGTAGCTTGGATGTAAGGACGTTGGGAATTTGTGTCAAGGTTCAAACCAGCTGCGAGATCATTTTCATATTTAATCATGAAATGATCTTTAACGTTAGGAATGCAAAAATAAAAGAGAAAAAAGTTCTTGATCATCCCTCCTTCATCCCAGAGCTAATAGGCACGGATTTGGAGCAATGATGATTGTAAAATATGAATTAGCATCTACCATCGCATTATTCTAAAAAAACCATTAGCATTGATACTGGTAGACCAGCAGCCTGTGACAAAGAACGTGTGTAACATTCGTTATAACTGGAGGGCTAACTCTTTAACCGCGTCACCCGACTTGAAGAGATGCTGGATTTGTTGACTTCTAAATTCAATATAGAAGATTCAATTCAGATTCACTCAAGTCAAATTCAGTTTTGCATTACAGAACCCAAAGGAGAGGAACCTCAGTTTTTCATGAGAAATAAAGTCCTTCCGATTTTCTTGATGAGATACGCGCTCGGCCAAGGAGAATTCAAGCCAGAACAACTAAGTGTGATTGGTACAGAGATGAGGTTCTACTTCAGAGGAAAGTAACGATAAAAGTGAATAAAAAACAAGCAATGTAATCACGAAGAGCCCATAGAGGATCAGCGTAATACGTGCTAAATCCCGAGTAACCATAACCGCTCCCGAAGCAGCGGATGAGCTTCACAAGTTAATGCTAATGAGATGCATGTATAAATAATGGTCGCAAGTGGTTAGACCGAACTAATCAATTTTCGATCACTACAATTATTCGGTTACATGTACACGGTAAAAACGCATACGATTGATAGTGTATTATGAGGTGATGCAAAGCGATTGGGTGAAACTCGACAATGAAACACAGAAATGTGTTAGGTTAAAGGTCGCGACTGGAGAAGGTCAAGGGCATCATGCAGCTGATCGAACAGATTGGATGAAGAGAAGAACTTTAACGGCATCGACTAAAGGGCAGGATGGAATCCTCAAAGTGGCATCCGTCGGATGCCATGTGTTTAAAATTTTCACAAGGAAAACAGCTAATATTATCTGAAGATATTTTTAATGAAATTTAATTTTAATTTTAATTTAATTTTAATGAAATTTTCTTGTAAACTCCTGCAAATACTGCTCACAAAAAGCTTTCAAATCTAAAATTTGTGGTGATGGACGTTGTTTGCATCTAAACTGGTGAAAATGTTGCAAATTTTTTCATTCCTTCGCGTTTCAGATTCCCAATTGATTTCATCACTCTTCAGGTCACTCTCCTTCTCGGGCAGACAATAACCAAGTTGCTTCACGTGACACTATATACTCACTAATCTTCTGTAGTTCTCCTGCATGAGACACGATTTGTCCAACAATCCATCATTTTCACTTCTGCCCGAAACTATGTTATTCTCCTAATGTTATACTTTTCTCTCACGGTTTTTCTCAATCCGCCCACGGAGGATTTCACAGTTGTCATAATTCTGATAATCCTCTCGATGAACTATGCGAACAGTTATGTGGCATGCACGTAGATTGATTGATGCAAAATATTTACAGTGAAAGCCCTTTGTGAACATTCTTACCCACTGTATCCTGTGATTTCAAAACGTTGTTCTCCCTAATTCCGAGTGTTCATTATTTCCGTCAGTCATCATGGATGAACTGTGTTGTTCCCCATCAAGCTCGTGCACTAGTCCGTAAGAACAAAGTAGCCCATGCTTTGGGTGCTGGTCTCAGACTGTGAAGGTATGCTATTCATAGCATAGTCATTTCATACTGTTGTGATTGTTTGAAATCCTTATATGTGGTCTATGAAAAAACTTTGAATGAAATACTGGCTCAAAAGCCCACAAAATACGAATATAAGTTCCATTTTGCCTGTTCGCCGAGCTTGGCAATTTGTTTGCAAACGTTTCATCACCAGCCGAGGTGATATCATCAGTGCCTGTGTGCTTGTGTACAAAAATTATCGAATAGGATCAAACAGCCAACTAGTAAGCAAAAACAGCTAGCGTCATATCGAACAGGGCATGAGAAAAATTCTTTGTCGCTTACCTTGATAAAATCGGCTTTCGCCTTATCTTTTCGAATAATATCCTCGAATGTTTTCGCACTGATTCCACTGGGCGGTCCAGTTGCTTCGGCGCGAAACGCGTTATAGAATGCTTCGTCGTCCATTTTGCTGACCACGATAACGGATAGAAGAGTGAGCACCGCGCTTTCAACACAAGGAAATCACTTTATCCTTCTTCTTTTCAGTTTAATGTTCTCGTTTGCATGTCACTGTGTAGGAGGCAATGGTAAACGCTGATTGGATTTTCCACATGTGATCAGCATCATTGATTGGCAGAATAAGAAACCCATCTCTGTGTGTTTGAAGATTTATAGAGAGAAAATAAACGCATGGCTTTAATAGTTTGCGATGCCGTGTAAAGCCAAAATATCTATGTCACGTGATCTGAAATAAATACAACATAGCATCGAAAATGCACGACACACAGATCACATTTTCAATAAATTAGATCAATGCGTAAATCTTTTAAACGATGTGAACTTATTATTTTGCGTTGTTCCTTTCAACTGACGGGGAACTTCTAGAAGATTATCAAAACAGTATGCTGCCAGTTATCCTCAATCATACAAACTCAATAGAAAACAATCGCATTCTGTGATGTTATATTTTAATAGCTTAATCTATAGAATAACTGGATTATTTCCATCCAAACGATTTTTCTCGATTATGTATGTATGTATGTATGTATGTATGTATGTATGTATGTATGTATGTATGTATGTATGTGTATGTATGTATGTATGTATGTATGTATGTATGTATGTATGTATGTATGTATGTATGTATCTGTATGTATGTATGTATGTATGTATGTATGTATGTATGTATGTATGTATGTATGTATGTACGTATTTATATATTATGTATGGGATATATTTTAGGTCGTGTGTTCATTGTGAGTCCTCCTTCGAACACACATGTGGTGTACTTCTAAAATTTTCCATTTAGGAGGACAGAAGAGAACATTGGCTGAATTAAGCTCTAGGCTCCGTTGTTACAGCCCTCTGAGATGAAAAGCAAGCCTCGTCTGTTTCAATGGATTTCTCATCAAAAAAATTCAGCAAATTACCATAAAATGATGAATTCGTGTGTGAAAACAAAAATAATAATATATTGATTGGTTTTAAACGATTAGAAACTTGAAGTCTCGTGTGTGAGACGGCTAAAAGCTGTCATTCGTCTGCCATGGCTACTATTATTTTATGTTGATTATTTATTTGCCTCTTTCTGGTTTTCTTTCCAAATGACTTATCGGGAAGTATCAGGACATTAAAACACAAGCTGATCTCCTCAGGGGCTGCGTTACCACATCGTACGACATTTTTGAAGTTATATTATTCAACTTCACTTTGCTAGTAAATCATTGTATTAAAGGGTAGGAATGATGAGTAAGTATAGCGTGAAATTGGTTACAGAAGATTATACCATATGGCCCCAAATAAGAACTACTCTTTTGAATACGCGAAGCAACAGAAATCAGCACGCAGGTTTATTGATTTCCAATGTCAATGAAGCCACTTATCACGCACATCGTTTTTATGCAGTGTATTTTCTGACAGAAGCGATTCCCCAGTAGAATTTGATGTGATTATCTACTCCAATTCTAGTGATGAAGTTGTGGGTTATTCCCATTGAGGATACGTTTATGTAGTAAGCCGTGTTACCGGGGGTAGTTTAAGCAGTAAAGTTACTTCCTACCAGAAGTGAATTTCCACTTGTTGAACATCGTGCACAATTGTCCGAATGTCGGGAGATGTTTCTGGTTCCAGTAATTTACTCATTTTGATTCCCACATTAGATTGCTTATCACAATGAGGGCGCATCATGAATTTATGAGGATTGTAGCTGGTACTTCAAACGTTATGGTGTCCGGAAACCGACTTAAAGACTTCACCCCAGCAACTCACTGATAGAAAAGCAGTCACGTTCACCGGGTATTCAACGCAACGCGGTAAATACTGCGCATATTCAGTTCAGTCGTATAACCCAAGCTATCAGTTAGAGTCTCGTTTGTACAGGTGACATGAAGTTACAGCCCAGAATAAACACTGTTCCGTTTGTAAAGTTCGTGAAGCTTGGCAAATTTTTATATTCTATATCCTCTGAAGCATCCTTTGTAGAATCATGAATAATTGTGAGTTATTCTTACCACCACACGTTCCACTCATTGAACTATAAGGATCACACAGATGTAATCGTGCTGTGAAAAGATGGAACTAGGATGATAAAATATGCGACAAAGGTAAGCTACAAACAGACAAGCTGTAGGTGACAGATTATGGTCTTTGGAAGTTACAGAGAAAAAATGTAATTTCTGTAAGCTATTGAATGAGTTCAAATTCAATCTTGTCATTCAGGTGAAATACTGTTGATTCTTTCATTGTATCCTTGTACCATTTATAAGTAACTTGTCAGGTGTGTTTTTCAATGCCCGAAATATGTGGACAATAACATTGGGCTCAAAGGCATCGATATTATTCGAGGGGACTTGTTTCTTAATAGAATTTGCTCACTAGGCTACTAAGGGCCTAGGCTGAACCGATTCATGCAATGATTTATTCCAACATTCACGCCTGAGCATGGTAACCAGAGTACGCGAGTTATTAATCCATTTTGACGTGACTGACGTCCTTATTTGGTCGACCGAGGTCAATTACAACCGGGTTTGTTCATTCTCGTCTAACGTTCACACAGTCAACTATCAAGGTTCCGGGTGGGCTCGTGGAGAGACGAACAATCAAACCCCACCACACCGGAACGTTCAACCTCGCTCGGCAACTCAATCTAAAAGTTCACTTGTCTATAGAGAAATCAGCCCACTCTGACTGGATTTTGATGTATCCGATCTAATTAGTTCAGTCGGCAGAACTCATCACTTTGTTGGGTTCCTGCTAGAATGCGAGTGGTTGGATTCACTAGGGGACCGTTCTGAGCACTCGTCGCATCGCTCACACCGAAGCATCATGTTCATATCCGATGCATGACTCACCGAGTTTGAGGCCACATGTATCGAGAGCTTCCTCTGGTCTCCAATCTGCTTATCACTGGTCTCTGACTGTGATCGCCCCACATATCGTGCCGTTAGCGATCGGGACGCATTACACTGTATGGTTATCTCATATATGCTGCCATTGATCTTACGAAAGACATCCATTTTTCATTTCTCGTTATCACTACGCCTCTTTCAACGCTTCACGGTTGGTAATGACTTGTACTGACCTACATGGACGCCTTTGTCCCTGCAGAATCATTAACAAAGGCGTCGAGCACTGACTCACCACAGTTTCCAGTTGCTGTATATGAAAGATAATTTGATGTAGTTTTGTATTTCGGCTTTTCATTCGGTATCCATCTAGATTCTCAAAAATGACGACTATCGTGCATGTTGTAGCGGAGATAATCCAAAAATCTAAGAGGTACAATACTTTCATCACGGATTTAGTAAGCAAACGCGGTGCTATGGTATACTGGTCATTGATCCGGTAGTCACTAGAATCCAATCTTCAGTAATAACCAAATACCTGGGTGTTACTATTGATAATAATTTTCGGTGGTCGACACACTCAGAACTGTATGGGAAGACTTTGGTACCTTTTCTTTCAGCTTCGGAAGCTCAGAAAACTTCGCATTCCCAAACAAGTTTTGTTCTCCTTTGTGAATCAATGCGTTCTCCCTATTTTACTTTATTGCTGCCTGAAGTGTTTCCCGGTGTAGTTAAACGACGTTAAAACTGTCCGTCGTGTAATAATGATAATAAACCGTGCATCTTTAATTTCTGCCGAGTCATTAATCACAGAACGCATCCTTTGCATCTTGAGTTATCTTCTTGTCACTCCCACTCGATTACTCATTCCTCTTATCGGTATCTACCCTCTCGAATAAACATTTATAGCATATCTGGCTCGAATCTTGACAAATAAGGAACGAGTTATAAATGAATTACGTCAATGTTTATTTAAATGAATCAAACTTCGGGGACATTTTTTACACAGCACTCCATTGGATTTGTCTATTTTGTTATGTTTTCTCCGGTGTGACGATTGGTGTACAATTTCAAATAAAATCTAAGCCACTCATTATTTCCTTAACACCATTCTATATGAATTCTCTATCTTTCGCTTGAATTTGCTTTCAACATTCTGCTCTTTTATCCAAATGGGGCACCAAAAGATAGCAACCAAAACCGGCGCACGAAAGTGCATGATTAATGGTTGTAAAAACTGAACTGAACTGATTGGAGAATTCTACCGATGATGGATTTCTGCCTGTAGTAATTTGCCCTTGTTTCCCACACCTTTTCTAAAGTCTCTCTTAGGCTGTTGAGGTGTGGAATAAACACCTCTTTCATTCACCTGACCACGAAATCCTGAATGTTTTCCATGGTGTTGATAGCCGGAAGACAGAATGGCGAAGGGAGAAAGGGAGACGATTCAGACGGGGTGCAGTTCCCAATCCGGCACAATCCAGGAGCGAGACGTTATCGGGCATTCTTATCCGCCATGATCTATTTTTCAGTGTTTAACATCTGAAGAAACAGACAAATAATGAGAATGTCGACTAAATTACCCCCATTAACTTATCCAGTTAGGTTAACAAAACTATTCCCCCCGACTACTAAATGTATTCTATAAATTTAGACGTAACCGCTGTAGTCTTGTACATTGAGATTTGCTACAGCACCATTCATGCATATCACACTTGATCACCACATGTAAACCTTGGTGTCGCAAGGTGAACACAGGCTGATCAGTCCATATTACCCACTGCCGCATTTTCGTACTCGACAGACTTCACGCAACACACAGGCGTTTGCAAAACAACGGGTTCTGTTCTTGAGTGTTAGAAATTCAAACCGTACTTAATCAAGTCACAGGTGAGGGTTCTAATCGGAGTAGTGTGACTGACTAGCTTTCGTAGTTGAGATTCAGAAGGAAGGTAACCCCGTCCTCACCGTTGTCAGCGGTAGCTCTCCCATTTTCCCGGAATCGTCGACCCCTATCGTTCTCTCGTTTAAACCCATCTTGTTTTTTCGGTCACATGGTCGGGAGCAGACAATCTCTGATTTTTTGAAAGTAGGTTTCCTTACTAGTAACGGTGAAGATTAGACTGTATTATTTGATCAAAGATACCAATACATGAATGATTATTATTAAATAACTACAATAATCCTTCATACTGCTCTAGTTAATTCACAGAACCTCCCCAAGTTAATATCATTCAAGGCTTCTGTTCTGGTATTTGGTTTGAGATAATTTCAATTTTAGGCCTCAGTTTTTTTCAATCTTTGGAATGTACTCCAATGAACGCTTTCCAAAATGTTGCAACATAAAGCCTGAGTAAGAATGTTTATTTATGATAAGATAAGTAAAAAAGAGGAATTATTCTTATTCCTCAATTAGTTTTAATGTATACGTAGCAAAGGTAATGTAAAATCGTTAATTTGAGAAGCCCTGTAAAGCTGATCGACAGTGCAAATCCATCAACCCAAATGCAACTTGAACCGGGAACCTCAATGGTCAATGGTACAGTATGATTGCGTTCTTCCTGTCGGCAAAAACATATTGCAGATGAAATCTAACAGAATCGAACCTGATCGGTTTTCCAGTTCAGTTATTCGTTGCTATATATAAGATGGAAGTAATTTGTAAAATTAAAAACAAACCTCTCCGCATGGCTCAGATACCTGAAAACAAATAAAAATGTGGTTTCTCAAACGAATAAAGCAAAGTTGTCTTTTTTGCTAACATTGTCTAAGATCTATGCATCTTATTATTTAAGCAGTTATAAGATTTGTACTGCAAAATCACGACGCACCACAACCAGATTCACATTTCGTAAGCCCCGAAATCGTATTTCATCGTCAAATTATGGACGGACACTTTTCACGCAAACAAACACCTTAGTCTTCATACACTCAATGGTTTACGCAATACGCCTACTAAAAATGAATCCAACCAAATCACGTGATTCCAAAAGAGCAAAGCACGTTTATCCGTGTGTGTGTGTGTGATTCCTCATCGATTGATTTATGTGATCCGCCTCTGTTGAAAATCATCGGGTGCGAAAATCCAATGTTTGCATAAACTCAGCACGTAGTTATACAATAAACAGCAGACTGTCTGCTCTGTTTACATTAATTGTCGAATCCTATTTATTCAGAGCACTCTTGAAGTTACCTGCCAATGGCACTTCACGAAAATGACCTAGATGTCTTAAATTAGACTCAACATGCCATACCTAGCGGGGTAGGCAGAATTTGTTTACCAGACCCCGGTATGAACGTGAAATGAATCAAATCACACTGGACAATTCATTGCACCTATCTCACCCAAATTTACTGCTGAGGTTTCCCCATTCAGAACAGAAATTATCGAGAAATATTTTCATTTTTTACAACACGAAGAGTTAAGTTCATTTTGCTACCATAACAGATGGTTTCTCATTGATCAGGATTTTGTTTAGGACGAATGGAGGTTAACTGGTGCTGATTTTGAATTCAGCCTGTAATTGTGTTCTATTCAGTTTGTTGCAACTCGTCAGTGTTGCTTATTCATCGAATCCTTTGAAATTCTGGGTAACTTTGAGAGCTGTGTTCTTCAACAGTTATGACTGAAACATTAGTGCGTCGGGATTAAACTAAACTCATTGCCACATTGAAAAGAACCTGGTTAGGGATAATTCATTAGCTTGAGGGTTTTTTTCCCAGTAATTTGTGATCAGGCTGTTACTGTTTATCTGGGTCGAGAGAACTGATTTACGGTGTCTGTCGATGAAATGGATAACTGTGCGAATGGCAATGAATTGCGTGCTACGAGGGTTGCGCTGGTGCTGGTATGATAGTGCGCCTCACACACTGTGTTAAAATTTGACCTACATTAATGGTTCACACAAACACCTAACGCAGAATCGACACGGACATTACCGCAAAAATGGAAAGCAAAATGAACACAGCATTGAAGGAAATAGAAAAACTGCATCAAAAAACCAAAGAGGATCACTGGAGAATGAGAGCCGAACACTATTATCGCACAATTCTACAGACTGTCGAAGATACATAGGCAAGTAATTCCCCCCCCCCTGAGGCCGATTGTCTCCATTTCAGAAAAAGCCAAATACAAGTTAGCAAAATAATGGAAATGACTGAAGCCACTCATCACAGGAAACGAGCATAGCACGATTAACTCAAGAGAATTCCTGGATAAGCCCAAAACTGTCAATAAGAAGATGAAATAATGGTCTCGTTCGACATCACCGCTTTGCTAACTTTGATCGAAACTGTAATGCAGAAAAGGAGGTACTAGAAAGAACCATGCCATCACTCTGGCTCCGATATGTTGATAACACATTCATCATCTTGAAGAAGTGAGAACTAGAAAGAACACACAACATCATGAATAACATATTCAACGGCATTGAGTTCACAACGGAGACGGAGAAGAATAAACAAATGCCATTTCTGTACCACTTGATAATCAGAACGCCGTCAGGAAAACTGGAGACAACAGCCTAAAACGAAGTAACGCATGCGAAACAAATCCTAAACTACAAAATCAATCGACCATAGAGGCAAAAAACATGCTGTGTTAGGACTCTTTTACGAAGACCTCAAACACACCGTAACACCGACAGACTAAACAACAAAGAAAGATAGCTCTTCAGAGCATTTGCACGTAAAGGATACACTCTTAGCTTCATCAAAAAATCTGAGTCAAAGAAGAAATCAAATAACAGACGTAGGAACGGGAACAAGACCAACCCTGCCGTATATCAAAGACGTTTCGGAAATAACAGCAAACTGCTCAAATCATATTGAATCTAAGACGCCCGCAAACCGACCGCCTATCTAGTTAGACTTCTGTCAAAAGCAAAAGAGAGAACAATGGAGAACGACAAAAGCAGTGTTATCTACAAAATATACTGCAAGAATTGCCGAAAACACATTATCGGACAAACTGGAAGAGAGCTATCAACAAGGATCCGTGAACACCAATTGGCAGTCAGGAGACATGACCCACTATCGTTGATTTCTCTCCACGACGATCAAGAAGGACATCAGTTTGACTTCGGATCGGTGAAAATTATCGACCAAACCCCGGTAAAACAATTCAGAGAATTTCTCGAAGCTTGAGACTTATCAATCAACTCAATAAACAGCCACATCGAACTGGATCACGCCAATGCAACTCAAGGATCAAATGACGTAACGAACAGGTTACGTCGTGACCTGAGAGTGGACCAAAGCCGCAATCAGAACAGAAGAACAACCCACCCTCACTCGCTCGCACCAGTTCAACCGCAAACCAAATCGAGCCCAGTGAGAACAATGGACAAAAATAGTCAACGAAGAAGAACACATATAAAAACGAACAGATACAAGCAGAACACTGTCACTTCACAAGCGCTGACGATGTCATCTTGGTTGTTGATGAAACATTTGCAAGCAAATTGTCAAGTTCGACGAACCGGTGAAATGGAATAGTTGATCCGTTTCTAACCGTTACAGCATCGCCGAGTCAAATGACTGATTGGCATGTTGCCGCGATGAGAATTATGCACGGATAAACTGTTTCTGTTGGTACATCATTGGAAGATGGGATAGTTTTAGTACATACATATACTACGTGTACTGCGGTTCACAGATCACTCCAGGTATTGCGTAACGAAGGCCAGTGGTTCCTTGATTATCACTGATCTTCCGGTTTATCTGGTAGAAACACGCTTTCGGCAAGAGCTAATGCAGACGAAGATAAAAAGGTGAATTTGGTACACCTGGCATTACTAGTAAAGATACAATGTCTTCAACCGAGTCATAACACTGGAAGCTAGTGCTTACATGTGCAACGTGTGGCGCTCGCCAGATACTCGCAAAGATGACTGTGCTTTAAAGTACATAAGCAAAATGACAAACAGCCTGATTAGATACCTGGTATTCAAGCGGTTAGTATGCTTGCGTTCTACCTGCAAGGTCCCGGATTCGATCTTCGGCTAGTTGAATGCATAGAATATCAATGAGGCATAATCAACTAAAAATAGGTACCCTCATCTTCCTCGAGTTTCAGTTTACGACTCATTTGTGGTGTATACGACGAAATCCATCATATAAAACACACCATCAGTCAACGGAATAAATAATAAAAAAACGATATCGCAACTGTCTGATAGAGGACCGTAGAGGCCTCAGAACAGAGGATTCAATCAATAATCTGAGCAGGACGGACAACACACCAGTTGCCCGAGAGACTGGAACCATTCACAAGGCAGTCGGGCGAGTGAAACAAGTTTTAGGTAATTGCCATAATAAAATTTTTACTTTGAAATGAAATGGAGCACGTAACTATAGGTATTGGCAAAGGAACAGAAAAAAATACCCAATTTCCGCCCATTTTTGTTGGTTTTTCAGAGACAGGATAAGCTCAGATACAAATTGTTACTAGAGTGGGGTAAGATGAAGTAAAATTAATGTACAGGATCCCAGTCAAAACTGATATTAGGCGAGGTCAGGAGTCACGAACGGAGAGGGCCAGGGAGAGCCTGAATTCAGTTGTGTGAAGACAAAATTAATGGAAAGAAACGAACAAGGCCAATTGTAAGTCACATTAGAATCTAGCCATTGGTATCAAAATAACGATGTATTACCCACTAATAAGATTCCTCTGCTGAACTAGACCATCCGAACCATGAGTTGCATTGTAATACTCTCTTTGTCTCTCTTTTCATATCCGAAGCAGTGGGATAAGAAAAGTCTTAATGCAGCACGTCATCGTACTCCCGGCCTACAACCCGTATTCAGTACATTCCAGAATTGCACAGTTTGTGAATACCACACGTCATCACAATGTTGCGCGTTCTCGCTATAACGGTTCTTATTATACCATCACTTTCAAGGTCGGTTTTCGTTAGTATGGGGTAATGTGGGTCCTGTATTGGTCAGAACAGTCGATCACAGCGCCCTCTCTAAATGCAACAGGCATATTGTGATATTTGGTCCGATAAAAAAACTTGGTTGGGAAATTATAGCTACGCACATTTCTAAAATATTGATTGACCTCATGAATCACTCATTTTTGAACAATGTCTCTGATGTCTTATCGTCTAAAGGTGGAGACATCGTTTAGTAAATTCCGTAACACAAAGTCAAAAGGACTGTTGAACTATCCTGGCGTTATTTACGATGCACCTCTGATTCAGCTGATCATCATTACCTTTGATTTAAATGAAGATCTTTTAAAGTTTGCCCCAGTGCAGAGGCTTGGCTGTTCAATATTTTTGGCTGCCAAAACTTTTGACGAATGTGATAGTTTTTTAGGTATAAAACATTTCTCGACTTGCTTGATTCGCCTTGACAACTAAGTGAAGCGCGTACACAAAAGTTATCTTTTCCACCACGTATATCCTGTTTCTAAACCGAATGCGCTCTCGGCCCACTCAATCAATTATGGTCAGCACCGAATGATCAATTTACAGCAGATTCTTCAAATAGGGCCTTGGTCACACTATAACGCAATTCCTTGG
Organism: Echinostoma caproni; assembly: GCA_900618425.1. Classification (NCBI taxonomy): domain Eukaryota; kingdom Metazoa; phylum Platyhelminthes; class Trematoda; order Plagiorchiida; family Echinostomatidae; genus Echinostoma; species Echinostoma caproni. The sequence continues at coordinate 20,291 of UZAN01041846.1, forward strand.
TCTCATGATCCGGCTTCTTATGAGTACTTCAAGCAGCCTTGCAGAGTGGGTTCCCATGTCCAAAAAACGTAGGTATTAAACGGCCGATAAAGCACAGAAACCAATCCACCGTCATGGAACATAGCATTAGCAGGTTCTTGTTACTAAAGTATTATCAACTGAATCACAACAGGAATGAGTGCGATATTGAATATGTATCCCTTGCTTCTGAATCTCTTAACATAATCATCTGCGTAATCGGTGTTCTAACCGACGAGAAAATGTTTCCCTGAAATGTTCTTACTTCGTTTATTCATTATCTTTGAGTTTGTTATTCACGGTTTCTCGAACGTCTCACAGGTGTTCATTTACGATAGACTAACTGTTTCATAGGGCATCAATCGATAGTGGGACCACAATCAAATGGTAACGTCAAGCCCGGCAATGTCGTTTGCAGCGTTTAAATGATGAGAGAGCACTTTAAAAGAGGACGATGTTGGACTGATGTCGCTGCATGAGTGATAAGATCACTTTTGTTGCATGAGGGTAATGAAGGATTTGCTTTGTTTATATGATGAATTTGTCGTGTAAATGAGGCGTGAGCTGAAACGCTGGGAAGCACTGGACAGCTGTTTCGACCTGGTTGAGTTTCATCAGTAGTGCGAATCCATCAGGTTGTGAAAGTTTCCAACCGAGTCATAACCCTAGAGGTCACTGCTGAGGTCAGCGAGGACCAATGCTCGCAACAAGCTCGCATTGATGAATTGTGCTATATTGTGTGAATGAAAAACGGTATGATCATCCACCCGGTGGCCGGGTGGGTAGCATGCTTGCGTTCTGCCCATGAGGTACTGGGTGCGATCCCCAGTTGGGTCGATGGACTCGCACTGCTGATGAAACCCAACCGGGTCGAAACAACTGTCCAGTGCTTCCCAGCTTTTGAGCTCCGCCTCAGTTACACGACTAATTCATCATGTAAAGGTCACTTTTATTTATTGAAGCGTTTCGTCATTCTTAGTGTGCTTTCCGCTACTTTGTCCTCTAGCTAGAACAATTTTGCACGTGAACATTCAGTCTCATTCTCTGCGTTTGATAGCTGTCATTCTTATTCTGTAGCTTCTATTTCTCAATCACCTTTCGCCAGTTTCGCTTTCGACTCTGTGCGTTTATGGGTAGTGTTGGAATAACTATTTCCCCTTCGATTTGGCCGTATAACAACTCTCCCCCAGAGCAAATAATAGAACAGTAACTTACCTTTGTGATGTAATGACCTTCATCGTGTTCTCACGCCTCCCAGCTTTGGCTCCAAGTTACTAACATCTGCGAATAAAGCGAATAATTCCAAAATTACGTTGAAGCGCTGTACAATAAGCTGAAAGTACATCCATTTGAAAGGCCAAGTGAAGGGAAATCAATGCGTGGAGATAATATCAGGTTACGAAGTGATCTTTAAAATGATATCCAGAGGATGTGAAACAATGCCTGTTGCTGAGCTTCACGAATTCAGCGTTCTCGGCAGGTTTTGCTAGAAATACTATTTAAATTCTGGTGAAACGTAGCCATCGATAACAGAAGTTATCATAACTTTGATCGTATCAAGTAACCGAAGCGAAACCCAGTATCTAAAGTTGCGTCTCATGTTTGAGCGAAGTGACGATAAATTCAAAACACTCACTTGTCGGTTCTTTTGCCTGAGCTGTACTCCTCGATGCAGAACACCCGTACTACTTCGGTACCTCGATTTAGAGTACGTTTTTTCTGTAACTTTCTTCCTGATGATGGTGTATATTTCTCATGAAATTCTAATTCACTGATATTTCTTCTGTCCACTAATATCATATTTGGTGAAGAGAAACGGCTTGCAAAATAATGACCAACTAATAAACAGAATGTGAGAAAAATAAATCAGATATCTGTGAAACCCTTGTTTTAATCTTACTGAAACGTTTTTCGTCACTGGATCTACTAGATTATTGGTATAATCCACAACTTTTATACGGCCTTCCATGTTCAAAAATGTCTACATTTTGCATTGCTATCTTCGGAAAAGGCTAAACGGTTTTCGATAACGTTTGAACCAAAGCTGTTTGATTGTGCTTAATTGGATTTAAACCCCATAATCCGCTTATCCATTTGCGACTAAACATTTTGCTCTTTCATGGACATTTCAGATGTCAAAAGAAAGCTCCGTTAAGTCATATGGAACACAATCGTGTACATCTCTCAGATTGAACCCAGCTCACTTAAATTATTTTCCGTCCTGATTCAATACAAAAAATGGTGAATTTCGGTGATGTTTAACGACCTCTAACATCCTTAATTATCTGTCAGTCACTTTAGTAAAATAACAAATTCAAAATATCGAATAATTAGAAACAATTTTCAATTTTCCGGAAACCATGACTAAGAAACAGGAAATATTGAATGTTAAAATCACAGAAATAATAAAATGTGCAGTAAAAGCATTTGTTCATTTTGTATGGACACCAATAGATATCCGCGCAATGCTGATGCATGTATTTTGGAAATGAATGCAGAAATTTATCTTTACGAGTAGGTTTACTGATGCGGAAATATCAAGCTGCTTTGCAGTAACTTAGACATCACAAGCAAAACTGTCAAGTGAATGCAAAGCAACCAGTTTGCAATCATTGGTGTTCATTTTGTATCCTACTACGTCATATTTTACAAATCACTATCTGCTAATCACTGGTGCCCTGTGTAGAGATTCTATCCACCTGCTGTAAATGGCTTTTAGGAATCCGTAATCATTTCATGAAAATCATGGACAAGGGTTGCAGTGGATCAATAGTACTATAAGTTTTTGAGTTTGTGACCTAATTGAGTACCAACGCGGTGAGAATCAGCTGTAGTCACATCTCGCGGGGTGCAATCCATCGGCGCCCAATTTATCAGGAAGAATATTTAAATTTGAAGCAAGCTCCAGAATGTCAAGGTAGCGTCCGAGAACTCGTCAAGTTGCAATCATGGCAATGTTTCCAACACAGTCTCCGGTTTGTCCGCAAGTTGGTAATGAATGCAACAGAACAGACAGAATGGGTATAACACCTCCGGGATGTCAGAAACGATGCAAATGTCTCCAGTGTGAAATAATCAAAGGTTTTCCTTTTTATCTGTTTGCCTAGTTTGACAAATGTTCCATCAACAACCAAGATGACATCGTCAGCGCTTGTGAAGTGACAGTGTTCTGCTTGTATCTGTTCGTTTTTATATGTGTTCTTCTTCGTTGACTATTTTTGTCCATTGTTCTCACTGGGCTCGATTTGGTTTGCGGTTGAACTGGTGCGAGCGAGTGAGGGTGGGTTGTTCTTCTGTTCTGATTGCGGCTTTGGTCCACTCTCAGGTCACGACGTAACCTGTTCGTTACGTCATTTGATCCTTGAGTTGCATTGGCGTGATCCAGTTCGATGTGGCTGTTTATTGAGTTGATTGATAAGTCTCAAGCTTCGAGAAATTCTCTGAATTGTTTTACCGGGGTTTGGTCGATAATTTTCACCGATCCGAAGTCAAACTGATGTCCTTCTTGATCGTCGTGGAGAGAAATCAACGATAGTGGGTCATGTCTCCTGACTGCCAATTGGTGTTCACGGATCCTTGTTGATAGCTCTCTTCCAGTTTGTCCGATAATGTGTTTTCGGCAATTCTTGCAGTATATTTTGTAGATAACACTGCTTTTGTCGTTCTCCATTGTTCTCTCTTTTGCTTTTGACAGAAGTCTAACTAGATAGGCGGTCGGTTTGCGGGCGTCTTAGATTCAATATGATTTGAGCAGTTTGCTGTTATTTCCGAAACGTCTTTGATATACGGCAGGGNTTCCGAAACGTCTTTGATATACGGCAGGGTTGGTCTTGTTCCCGTTCCTACGTCTGTTATTTGATTTCTTCTTTGACTCAGACTTCTTTTGATGATAAAAGGTTTCACGGCATTAGTTTAAATTGGAGAGTTAGCGGTTTTAAAGTCTTCTCATTATCATTATTCATTGCCATGTGCTCCTTTAGGCGTTCCTATTATAAAACTCATCTTTCGAAGAATGTGGTCTATCGCATTTTTAACTCAAGTTGCTCTTAACAATCCCGTTTGGCAACTGATTTTTACCCATGGATGTATGAAAAACCTGATTCAGTGAATATTTTTCAATTGTATTTAAGCGATAGCGTTTGTTTTGTTTTGGCTGCTTTTTCAAGAAGCCGTTATGTTCTATGTGTATAAGACTAGTAGTGTTGTACGCTATTATGTACCTTTCTAGTTCATCGAATCCAAGAAACAGTACATTTTCGATTAACAGTAATGGGTGGTCATGGCTTTACTGAATAAGCGGCCTTGTGTGATCAGTAACGGTGTTAATGCGTTTTCCTCCCTGGAAGAAACCGCCTTCCCTGAAATGACCATAGATGATCATATAAAATATCACATTTTGTGCTAACCACATCTCACCACTAAAGATAACTGTGGTTATTGCGCTCTTCCTCAAAATCTGTTAAAGGACTATTCAAGACTGGTAGCTACTTCCACGGAGGTTCTGGTGGTACTCGAGATACCACTTGTACTGTATTTACAAAATTTGACATCGATCTATTACTGAACCTGTACTTCGCCTGCAGCTGAAACTGACCCCGGTAATTTTGGGTCTACAACACGTACAAGCAGATTGCTGTGTTTAACTTGCTTTCATTAATCCCCACTTCGACATGTTGTATGGACAAAAACAGATACATCAGTTTATGGCAACATCATCGGTTGTCAGAAATCACCTGATGCAATTCCAGCATCTTAATTCCAGCATAGTCAATAGTTTTGTCGAAAAACAAAGTAGGATTTGTGTTAAATGTATATAAGTATTAGGAAAACTAAAACGAACTATGCAACTTTTTAAGTGGTCTAAATGGAGAAGAGTGAAGATCTATTGCAAATTTTATAAATACGCGAATCAGTGTTCATTTATGGCCAATAGTGTCCTCAGGGTTGCATCATCTAGAGCCAAAATATTGATTGTATGGTTTTGGAACCGGTAACACAATACCAGTACACCAAATTGTCCGTTTGGCGTTGGGTGAATCGTTTTGAAATGATAGAAAATCAAACACTTTTGCTAGATACGCTTTTAAAAGTGTATTAGTTTTAGTCAACTATTATCACCTATTAATTTCAAGCTTTAAGAATGTATAGTGCGATCGCTCCGTCGTTTTCCATCGTCTTCTCCCTCTCACCCGTGACAAGTAAATTCCCTTTGACCCTTTATGTGATCTGACTGGATGATATTCCGCAATCTGCGGCACTTGGAATCCGTCACCCCAAAATGAGACTGTACGTTGTACGATTTTTAATGCTCTTGTTGTCACGTCCGACCCATCTGTGTACTGATGCCACTCCTGCTGTATAGTTGAGGTCAACTGGGCTTGCCTGAGACTTAAAGCTGTAAACAAGGTGTGTTTCCTCACTCGGATTAGCTGGGCAAGCTCCAGGTCCCCTCCTGCGGCTGAACCATCCGACCGTTTTAGTTTTATTATGATTATCTGTTTACAGAACCCGTTTCGAAAAATAGTGCGTTTATCTTAGACGCGTCAATATTGAACATTTTCCATTCCGAATTTCCCACATGGTGCACTGTTCCGCAACTGATTCTCTTGTGGATTCAGAACCCATCATCCTCATGTGCCGGCTCGAAAATCATACAACCCATCGGTTTGATTCATCGATCGATCGGATGGTTCACCCGCGACAAGGGACCTGGTGCTCGCTCAGCTAACCTGAGCGAGAAACCACACCTTTTTACAGCTGTGAGTCTCAGGCAGGCCCAGTGAACTTCGACTGTGTAGCAGGAGTGCCATCAGCACTCGGATAGACTGGATGTAACAACAAGAGCATTACAAAACATACAAACCGGTGATCAGACAGTCTCGTGTTGGGGTGAGGGGTTTTAAGCGCCGCAGATCGCGGAGTATAATCCAGTCCGATCACAGAAAGGATCAGAGGGAATTTACGTGTTTTAGGTCACAGGTAAGAGGGACAAGAGGATGTGAAACGATGGAGCAATGGCACTGTAAATAGCTTATTCCAATTGTTACTTTTTTCGCATATAGCCAAAAGTTACTTGTGAGTAGTAATGTGCTACTAGCGACATTATTTTGGTCGTCTTTCATCTTCATGCATCAGCCACAGTTCATCCCGTCCAACACGCGCTTGAAAGCGCCATACTTTGTGCTTAACAAAGCTCGTCAATAATGAAAACATGAGTCATTGCCAGACTTTTAACTTCGGACTGATTGC
>UZAN01041846.1:37859-54206 GCA_900618425.1 Echinostoma caproni
ATAGGCTTATCAGATATGCTCAACGGTTACGTCCTTTTTCTGATTGGGAAAATATCAGATCTTTCGAATGTGATGCGAAGACTTGAATTAGCAAAAGCGACTCCCATCCTCCTCGACGATAATGATGATGATGGATTCATCACTATAATAAAGGACTTTTCATCGCCTAATCAATACCGGGATTATGGAGAGGATGTCACTGCGTGTACTGTGGTTAGTCTTTGAAGGTATTTTTCACCTATTCCACCAGTCACCTAGGCCCTATTTGATTCAATGTAAGCAAGAATTATTGAGCTATAACTGTTTCATATTTCTGGACAAAGTTAACATTATCCGTCATGCGAGTCTGATAGCTTCTTCGGATTCTGTGACTCTTTCTACTACTGAATAAAAATCTTGAAACGTTCATGCGCTTTGTTTGCGGTGATTTTAACCAATTTGAGGCGAATTTTTCTAAATTTGTTGGGTTGAGGAAAGGCTGCGAACTTTCAAAACAGCATTAACGCTCACTTGGACTTGTGTTTAGCAACTAACCTAATCTTTTCTATGCACCCCACAGATCACCAATCTGATCATGTCGCGAGTAAGATTTATCCATTCGTATACGTCTATTCATCAGGTCTGGCGACTGCGACGTGATTGGAGGTCAATCCCAATCTGAGAACATCACGAGAATTGGAGATCTGATCACTAAAAACAAATTTTATATTCTCACTCACTCTGATTTATTGACTTCCCAGTTTCATCTTACTGATTATCTAACTTTTCTGATGGTGTTCGTTGCCAACGCGAAACCCCTTATGTTCATACACACAGTACTTGAAATCCGTTCTTCATCCAGCATTTCAGCTGCACCAGATGGGAACTGTGAAACTGTTAACGATGGTTTGCGTAGTGTTAGGCAATATACATCTTAATCTCTCTTTGTATTGTTACGATCTTCCTTGTCATCACGCACCTACTAGAGTATTAGTTCACAATCATCAATGCTTGACCGGTTTTCTGTCATGGTCACTTCTCCTGTAAGTATTTAATAGTTTGGTATACTGTCAGTTTTAATTTGAAATATATTGATTTAAATCATTCGATTTCTTTAAGAATCCCTATCTCTGAAGTAAGTTGACCAAATAATTTCTCATCTACCCCACTATGACGAAGTATATTTTCTCGAAAATGCGAGTTATCAATGGGTCTGTCGATTTTAAACCGCTTTTGAATCGTTCTAAACGCAAAATGCAGCTGTATTCCACAGAAGAGTACACGATAAAATCATGTAGCGAATGGCCGTTCTGATCCATCTGTTGATTACCATCTTTCAACCCGCCACACCTCCGGTAGCTGTCTTAGTGTTGATTTTACCCGAAATCATACGTGATACTGTGATGGAAGGCAGTTCAACGAGAGTCCTGGTTATCGACCGAATCAAGAATGGGGCTCATCCGACCAGACGCGCGGACGCAGCGGCGGGAAGTGCCTCGCGAGACAATGTTGACTGCCACCCGAAACGAGCGAATCGACAATTACAGCCCGAAAGACGATCCGCAGCTAACGGGAAAGATACCCACCGAATGTCACAACGTCGGAGCTGTTGATCAACGCATCTCGCGCCGCAATTGGGTCAAACCAGTCGGAATGGCACGCGGAAGAAGAGGCAACGTACGTGCCAAGTGCGGACCAAAACCAACAAGGAATGACGCAAATAAAGAGGCATGAATCATCCCGCCGCGCGGTTGAGAATTGACTGTATATAATCGAACGCATACCCTGTTTGTTTTTGAATTGGATCAATAAACGTTTTCCCAGCCAGTTCGCCTTCTCGTTACAATACGAGCATCATGGTTTTCATTGAAGTAAAAGGTCGTTCTTAATGTACTTGTCCCATTTTACGAAAACAGTTTTATGCTTTCCCGATAATATTCCCTGATTCATTTGTCAAATAATTCAATTTGATTCTTAGGTTCTCAACTTTTTATTCTTGCCGGAATTGTTTACTTAAACTCAGCTTAGAAAAACAGTCACTGCCCAACATTTCCAGTCTTGTAGGCCCTTTTTTAGGAGAGTTAAACAACAAAAACATCCTCTACAGAATGATTTAAACCTGGAAAAAACAACTGACCATTTTTACCACAATGGTTTTCAGAGGGACATACGTTTTACAAGTGGACTTCTATCTAGATGCAATTTGTATTTCCTTCAAGTTCGGTTGGAAAATTATTTGACCTATTACCGTCATTTACCTCCAATAAAAGCTAAAAATCATNATCATTTCGACCACTTTTGAAGTTGGCCTTTTTCCTTGTTATTACAGTTGCTTGCTGAAACCCATCGATGCATTTGATATGACCATCGTTGGTTGACAAGCATGTCGCCTGTATGAGTCGTCGCGTATTAGTGACCGATTGAGCTCATCACACTACGCTAAATCGTGTAAAAAGTCCGCCCGAATTGTACACTGTAAGGGGGGTTTCGTTTGACCCAAGTTGCAGTTGCTGTGATGGCTTTTGGCGATTGAGCTCTGCAATCATAACCAGCAATGCTTTGGCTGTCGCAAGCCGTGATAACAAATATGATTGGAAAAGTTCCATAGGCACTTATGCTCCTTAGAATAGGGAGCCTTACTCACCGCTTGGTCTGAATCGACCTGCACGTCTGTGTCTGACACATGAACGGAGTAATTATGAAAAGTTGAACTGGGCCAAATGACCGCAATTCAGGCACCTGTTGGTACAGACTTCTGCCCACACAACGCTCCGTCGTAAATTATCTGGCAGATACCTCCTGCAACATGGAGGCATCAACAATGAACTGAAATCTCAGTTGAATTTGTCTCTATCGCGTTTTTTCTGAGTATGCTGTTTATCTGCTTTCGGCTGTGTGGCCTCTAGTGAATCTTAATCCCCGGGTGGATCTAAGCAAATACTTCAGTTAACTTGACCTGAATTTCCTTGTTGTTGTACGCAGGTTTCATGCTTATCGCAGTACAGAGGCACTCCCCTGGTCAACTCAACCACTCCTTCCTTATCCAGTTGAACATTCATGAAACCACTTCGGGACCAGAAGGGATCAGAGGCGGAAATAGAGATCTCTCGGGTTCGTAAACTCCCTTGAGGGATGGCTGGAATCGCATGGCAAGATAATTTATAGGGAACACGATTTACGTGTAAATGCTGTTGTATTACCAAAGTTGTGAGGAAAGGCAACTGTGTAACTCTCTTCCTTTACACCTTTACACCAAACGGAGATCATGGGGAGAACGAGGTCTTGTGTCTTCTCATGTATGACTGGAGGTCAGCCAACATATTTGATTATAGTTCACGAATGTGAATGAAAGCTAGCTGTGCGCGATTCACAAACCTCAGTTCGTCAGATCGCATCGTGTTACGTATGGATAATGGAGATCATATATTAGTGTGGTGATCCAGGCCTACACGATGGCACCTACCCTGGAGCGGCGCGTTACAGTTTCAGGACATTAGCGATCAATCAAGTCTGAATGTTGACGTCAATAGCACGCTCATAGCTTCTGAATACACCTCATTGGTGGATGGTGCCAGCCAATCCTACACAATGCAGACAGAAACAAGATTATGCAAGCAGTGCTGCAATCCAATTGGTTGAAGCCCAGGTAGCCAATAATCTCCCTTTGTACATATTATTTAATCACCTTTATTTCTTCCAATAAATGAACTACTTACTGCCTGTCCTCTGGCTTTTTCCTCGCGTTTCGTTCTCTTGGGACATTGATTCTGCGATCCATTCCGTGATAGCTGATTGTCAATTCGGGTCCTGTAGTTCATATTGCGTGGTTGGTGTTCCGAATTCCGTGAGTATTACTATTACTACTACTACTACTACTACTACTACTACTACTACTACTACTGTTATGTTCCGAAAAGGCGGTGCTGGTTGAGCAGAGTTCCTTATTGCAGAATACAGATTGAAGGTCACTAATTTTGCATGCATAACACGAAAAGCTCATCAGAAACATGCCTTCGCAGCACATCGCGGTACATAGGGCAATGGGTAGAGCAGGTGGTGTTTATTCTTCCCAAATATATTACTTGGTCCTTGATGGTCTTGTTCTATTTTTAATCATTGAAAGTTACCGACTACTCACACGTGAGTAGTATCTCATAACACTACTACTACTACTACTACTACTACTACTACAATCATTACAATTAGGCGGTTAGTTGGATTTGCGTGCGTTACTTCCTGATGGAACGGAGCTTCTCGTTTTTCGGACCAGCACTGTCTCTGCAAACCTGTCATACAGGCCCATGATTCGGATCAAACCGGGGGGTGTAGGCAAACATATTCTCGTTGATTCATTTTCCACTCCGCAAGAACCGCTTACACTTGGGATGAAATGGTGATACGATGAACAGCCCAGGTATCAGTTCATCGGGTTCGTTTTTTAATTATTTGATCTACCGGTCGACTGGAGGAAGAATAGTGGATACCGGTGTAGTAAGGTCGTGGCTTACCAAGAAGTGACTTCAGTTTGTGAAATGACCGCAAGCGATGTCATCATCATCGTCTGTTGTTGCTATTTATTAAAAAAACGTAAAGGATAAAATGGATTTATCTTTTGGAGCAGTTTTCAAAGTTTATTTTTGATTGCGTTTTTGAAACCGATCCCCAGGAATTAATAAAAGATCAGAACAACTATTCGTAACCTCCTAGATTGATTCGCGTGTCTGCCTGGCCTATCATCCCTCAAAACCGACTGAGTGCTTCACTACACCGGAACTGGAATAATTTACTTGACTTCATCAGTCATTTTGAATTAACTATCGAACAATGATCAACTGCGCGCTTGGAATTGATGTACACGTAAACAAGATGCATAGCTGAAGAGACATTAAGTGAGATGTGTAGCAACAGTAAATACTTGTTAATCCCTAGGTGTTACCGCGCAAACTTGCGTTCAAACTAAATAGAATTCCAATATTTCAAGACACTTTTAATCACTTTCGCCCCCCTCCATCGCTGTTTATATTCCCAAGTTGATACAATCATAAGTGGAAATGTTGACCAAGTACTTGCTTAGTGATCACCGTGATTTGTGAGCGACGTTGAAATATATGAACACAAAACGTGCCTGGAATCGATGTTCGATTTTCACCACAACTGCAGAACAACTTTCCCCAATTTTATTCTCTAGATTTTTGTTTATCATTTTACTTCTTTAAAAGTTAGTTAAACCATTGATTGGCCCAAACAGAGGTTTAAAGTCTTATTGTCGAATTGGTAGATAAAAATGGAGCTCTTCGTATATCCTTGGAAATCCAAAACTGACACATTCTATAAATGAAAAGTGCATGCGGCACTCAGCCATGATTTTGAGCCGTTCGAAACAAGGCTGATCCCCGATTGTAAATAATACACCCACTGTACACTTTCCAGTTCGAGATCGTTGGCTAGCAAAATCGTGACAAAAAAACCCTGAGAAGTCCGTAGTAAATGACAAACCAAACCGATAGAACGATACGATCCAGCAATTACTCTTCCCGGTACCACCAAACTTGAAGGGCGATTCTCTTCTTCAATATCACTACTGAATAAATCTAACGGTTTAAGTAGTACTCTGCTTACAACAAACTGTTCTATCTGAATTGATTGCATGAAGCTGCGGCTCGATGAAGCTTTGCAGCACTCTAATTTTTACCAAGTTGTTACCAATGGTTTCCAGTACAGGTGCGACAGGAAATATCACAACGATCACGTTCCGGTCATTAATCACGGTGCCCCGTTTGTTATAAGTGAGAGTCACAGTTCAGGGGAGACTATTCATTTGAACTTACAGTATACTTGAAACAGAGTTCTTGAAAATAACAGCAGGGCATTATTACTACCATTATTAATGTTACATAATTTTAGTTTTGCACTTTTGTAGAACTAATGACCTTTCTTAGGTAGCTTGTTATCCAACCACTGATCGTACAAGTGGTCATGGAAACGGCGAGGGAAGACAAAAGAATGGGATAGTCATGTGCCACTTTACGGTCCGTGAAATATGTTACTTCATACACTATTTTCCAACTGCATCATCAAAAGGTACCCACAAATTACTGTCATTATTTAAAGAGCAAATTTTATAAATACTGGGATGTGACAAATCCAGCCATTAGGTAGTATTTATTTGAGGTAAAACACCCAACCGAGGGTTGTGCACTTAAACAAATATTTCCCATCCTTCTTTCTCTTATTTTGATTAGTCGCAGGAACAGATGAATGAGTTTGATAGGAAATACCAAGAGACATAACATCACCGGTACGCATACATTTTGACTGTCTATCTACTGGTATATTCTTTCGTTTTATGGTACATTTGATATCAAGCATACCCGGTCGTTTTATCCTACAACGTATATCGTTGACCGGCACAAATTTTCTAAACATGAGAGGAACCCTACTAACTGAGAATCTAAAAGCAGGGACATGACAAAATTATCTGCTCAAAATATCACTAACTTGCTTGTCTTGTGTTTCTTCAATATCGTCTGTGTTAATCCATACTTTGATTGCGCAATACTGCTTCTAATGAGGTGCTTTATTTTAGCCCAACTTTGAAAAGGTTATTACGAACCGGCATATATCAGCTCCACGAATGCTACCGATGTTGCACCATTAGGGCCTGTCTGCCTTCAGACTGTTACACGCTTCTTTCACGATGGTTTACAAGCCGGTTATTTATCCTTTCAGTTTGAAACGGATTTAAATCAAAACAAATATGTGGATTCCCTCTGCAATCTTTTGCTCACTCCTTCTGTACCTGATAGGATATCTATTATATCCAGCAGATAAAATAAATTCACGATATGAAGAAATATCTCATGGTATCCACGCGCGTAGTGTTCTTTTACTTAACTGAAGTAACCATGGTTCCCCACTTAGATATTCAGGCAATTTTTACATTTTTAAAATTTGGCGCACTTCAAGAAATTCTTCTATGCAGTCTATACCTCCTCAAATTAAAGTGAATCCGATGTAATTTTAAGTGAATCCTTTGAAACTACAATGGAATTTAACCAATAGCACAACCCGCAGAGTGATTTGTTCTTCGATCGTCACACATCACTGATTGGACCGGGTCCATCAAAACCCTGTCTAGTAGGGGTGAACTGATTTCTCCATCAACAAATAAAAGTACTTTTAGAGCGCGTTCCCGAGCGAGGATGAACGTTTCGGTAGAGTGCGCTTTGACCAACCCCCCCGCTCCATCCAGGTACGTTGTGACCTTGACCGTTGATCGTGCGAACTTTGGACGAGGATGGATGGATGGTGGCAACTGGCTCCGGTTGGCCGAGTAAGGAAACGAATCACGTCAGGAAGGATCTAAATATCGGTCACCATACTCAGGCGTGAAGGTCTGGATGAATCATTGCACGAGTGGAGTCAACCTAGGCCCTCTATAGCCTAGTGAGTAAATTCCTTTGAGACAGAGGTCCCCTCAAAAACACATCTATTCCTTTGAGCCAAGTGTAATTTGCTATATAGTTCTGGCATTGAAAGGAACACTTGATAAGATACTTAACAATGGACATGGATACAACGAAAGAATGTATATTTCGTATCTGAATAGCAAGATTAAATTAGAACTCATTCACCAGCTAACAGAAATTTTATTTTTTCTTTTTAATTCCCGAACTGGCAAATGCATTCTATCCACAATGCCAATGCCAACAATCTCTCACAGTTTCTTTCTTTGTAACTCACCTTCGTCGCAAAAGTTCTTATTCGGGTTACATCATCTATCATTCTCGTCCCATCTTTTTACAGCCTAATTACATTTGTGCGATCCTCATAGTTCAATGATTTGGGAATGTGGTGAAAGGAATAACTCACAGTTATCCACGATTCTGCAAACCGGTCATCTTATGTGAATAAATAAAGTTTATGGGAAATTGGACGTTGAATTTTCACTTGTCACAAGACCATAATTTGTTCCTCTGCTAAAAATTAGTCAAAAATCGACGATATTCTGAGATCAGTGAAACCAGTGATTTGGTCTCTGTTTCTATTTCATGTTATTTGTTTGATTGTTTGAAAACAAGGAACAGATGGAATCTATTTGGATATATGAAAGATATATTCATATATTTATCAGCATTTCCTCAGATTGCATGACCTTTTATTAGCCCAGTTTCCCAATCAGTTATCGCTTTACTTCCATGAAGTTTACTGCTGATTCAAGTCAAGCTGCTCATTCAGATAAGGAAATCACATTTTCTTATGATCCACCTACACAATCTGAAAGAGAAATCTGTCGAAGTTATTTGATCTTATTATGGTGGCAACCGCGCCAATCATTATCGTGCTTTATAGACATATGGTTATGCGATCTAATAACAGATCATATGTGATTGTGTGTGACAACGCGCCTTGTCACTCCAAACTGGAAAAAGTGATTGTCTGAGAAAGAGTGAGCATTTTATCGACCTAATACATATTCTACAGCGTTGAATCCGATCGAGCATCCGATGGAGCGTTACGAACAGTTACGTCAGAACGGAGCTCCGAAATCAACGTGACCTAATAATCTGTTCATGCTATATATACCCGTTGATTCAGTAAGCCAGAAACAGAAATTTCAGCTACTATTCATTCGCCCATGTATTCCATTAAACTGTGTCAGACGGCAACAGGTGTTTTAGAGTATCAAGTTTAGATTAGCCCCTTCGATTTTTCAGAGGCATCATGCATTCTTGATGGTATTGGGTGTGGGTTTCACTCTGTTGGAAATCGTTAATTCCCACGAGGTAATGCATTCAAATGCGATGGAAATGTTTGTGGTAACCGCATCCATTTATTTTCTATTTGGTATACGTTCATTTTTTTTTTCAATGTTTAACGTTTTCTTCACTGTAACTTAAGAAAAACGTTGGACATCCATTGTATTGGATGCATAAATGTTAACTTGAATTGGCTACGATTCTATTTCACGCCTCGACTCCGGCTAGGCCTCTGTACACCATTCGTTCTACCAGCTGAATTATCAGACATCAGCCACCGCTCAGTTGGCTATCCAATATTCTTACAGAGCTTATAGACACGCAATTTCGATTCACCATCTATCATTTATATTATCCAATCCCCCTCTAAAGTATCATTGTACTTTAGCGTATTGCTGCTTTGAATTCTTATGCAAGCTAAACACTCTCAATGATAATTCCCTTGTCAAAAATCCCGGTCGCTAAGCGGTAACAGGTAGTTCGCAGACTGCATTCGGGTTATGCAAGTCTTTTTATCATGACTAATCGGCCCATCGTTTCCGTTCATCTTCACGATTCTAATGTCGGCGACAGTGACTGCATCTTTATGGTCATCATAAAGTGGTCCGTATGTCCCAAATTTTTTACCGTTTCTTCACTTTTGCACTTTTTCTGGCTAACGTTTAATAGTCACAATCCCCTTTATGAAAATAACTTGTACAAAAGATGTTTTTTAAAAAGAACGAAATAAAAAATATTGTCACCATCTATGAAAATTGGGCTTTTAATGATATTATCAATCTTTCCCGTCTTCCACTCATCGGCGAAAATATCGAAATACATGTGATCATCTTGTAAATGCATGTGGGTGAGTAAACAATCGTTTTGGGTCACTTGTGATCACGCTTGTGTGAACACACATAGTGCATAAATTGTTTACTTGATGATCGTCTCCATTTGACCTCTTCCATCCTAATTTACTTGTTCGAACATACTTAATAGGGATTGCGGTGATCCCGATCTGCGAGATGACGCATAGCCCTGGAGTGACACGTTACAGTTTTCGGACAAGTGTGATCAATCGAACTNTTCACAAGCGAAGTCAACAAAGCGCGTGCGTGTCACTGCTTCTGAACTGCATACCATCGGTAGATTGTATCAGCCAATCAGAAACCGTGCGGCCCGGACAGTAGCTAGACAACGCCAGAAATACTAGAACGTGATTGTCAGAGGTCTGGATGACCAATGAACTTGCTTTGTACATATGATTTATTACCCTTATTTCCTTCAATACGCGAACTACTACTCCTGTGGCCTTTTCCTCGCGTCTCGGTTACGTGAGATTTGCGTGCAAGTACCAGTGCTTACGCCTCGTCCTTGATTGTCGATCAGCGATTAGTATTTTGTGTTCAATGCGTACTACTCATACTGCAACTGCTACAGGCATGTAAGTTGGAGTGCACGGAAAGGCATTTATTTCAATATGTTCAACAGCAACATGAATGATGGGTCTTCTCGTCGACACCAACACGGAAGGACCACACAGATACCTACCGACTCATCTGGAGCAGACTTTTGTTGTGGGGTATCAGAGCCAGCCCAAACGATCAATCGCAGCCACAGTTTAGACACTGGCCATGTTCGAAGCGATCGTCTTCTGTTCCCTTTGCCCAAACATGAGTTCGATTAATACTATTTGATGGACTTCAGCTCTCTGATCTGTACTCCTCATGATTTGTCATTAATGTTTATATTGTGGTACGTGTGGGTCGGTACATAATCTTGAAAGAAATATAAGCGTATGTACACCTGAGGTGGGTTAATAACCCACCCCACTCCTAACTTGTGCAATGTTTCATCGACCACTTCAATGGATAGTTAAATCAACGCGGTTTGAAATAATTGGCTGTTAGGAAGATAACATTAAAAAGAAGTACATATTTTGAGGATGATTAATTAAAACTACCAACTCATTTACCAGGCCGACCATTAGAGTATTCAAGACCGGTCGATAGAAAATGGATAGAAAGCTTTGATGGTGATGCATTAGGGTCTATCAAAGCTTTGGTGACTGTGGGTGTACTTCTAGCACTGAACGAGAAAGAACGATGTTAGCCACTGAGTATAGAACGTTAATGCGGATCATCCAATCCTAATCATCAAATCTAATCTCATTGATCCTCCCTAATAAACTAACCGTTGCTCCCGTGGCCTCCTTCCTGCTTCTCAGTGACGGAAGGTTCCAGTCTACGATCGCTAGTACCGTTCTGTGTTTCATTTGCGATCATGAATCATGATCCGTAATCCGTGTCTATTTCGATTACTACAATAAGCCTTCTGATCTTCAGGACCAAGTTATTGACATCATCAGACGAAGCGAGGTTACTTTTGAAAATAATACTGCTGATATGACAAACAGTTATCTTTCTGGTCATTTAGAATAAATAAAAGGGTAACTGATATTTATCACTTTATCAATCTTTCAAAAGAGAGAAAATTACGTCATTACATTTTGAGGGTTTAAACAAGGGTTCCGAACATTCCAATTCTGTCGCCATTTTGCACTGAATGGAATGTCTCTAACCTGGATCCATCTCGTAGAGGAAACTGTGCGTGAACCACTTTGATACCTCGTGAACGATGGAGGTTATATTCATACGTTTGCGGTTGCAGAACTATACAAACAAATCAACTATAGTACAAACCCCGGGAGTTACGAGTCGCAAGCTGGCACTTTACAGCCGCATTTCAGCTGCTCTTTTTGTGCGCACGCTGAACCTCTGATCTTTCACCTTTAGTAGGATCAAAGATATTTAACCGGTTATTCCCTCGCCCCCAGCTGCACTTACTCATGCCTTCACAATACCGATGGCAAAGGAATCGAATCCAAGAAAGCTGCCTTTTTCAAGGTCATGTCAAAAAAGGCCAATTAGCAGAGGCCAAAACCACGTTGTATTGCATGTGATTTAATTTATCCAGAAGCCCATAAAGGACCATCCTCCATTCACGAGAGCAAAATAATACACATATAATGATAAAAGGGGGGCCTAGAAATTTTATCAAACAAAATCCTTTAAAATAGAACACTCATTCACTGATTCTGTTTACGGAAACTGTAGGGCTTTTAAGTCTAGAAATCACCTATCTCGCAACTGTTGTTTTTCGGACAATTTTCAGTTATCCCAAGAAAGCTATTTTCCCCGTTAATAAAGGCAAAAGAGGAAGACTGGTTGCATTTCAGCAAATCAAGCCGTAAATGTGTTGATTCGCTGGTGTAATGCTACTAACCATATCACAATTCACGCTATCAACCCTATTTGCCACAGAACCACATGGCGCTATAGTAAAACTATCCCGAATGAATTGTTCCACGAACTTCTAGTCGGTTCTCAATTTACAAAATAATATCTCCATTCGCGTTGAAATGTCTCCTGGTGTCTTAAGGTTAAGAAAATTCGCTTGTTTGATTGACTAATTATCAGTCTGATTCAATTAGCTACACGAAAATGTGCCTCTCTTTTTTCGAGACAATTATAGTCGATCAAGAAACTCTATCGAACTCAAGTTGCACCAATAATTGCCAACCAGCATGGCAAAAGTTTCGTTTTATTCACCTTCACCGTCCATTAAATTTGTGATGATAAAGTGGAAGAAACCAAAACAACAACAACAACAACAACAGCGTTAGGAGCAACAATGAACAATATAAAATAAATAATTTCTATTTCGCCTGTTCGCCGAGCCTGGCAATTTGTTTGCAAACGTTCCATTATCAGCCGAGATGACATCATCAGTGCTTGCACGCAGGACAGATGTGAATACTTGTGTACTAATCAAATGATGTGCTTCTTACCAGGCTGTTGGACAGTCTAATATTGACCTATCTCGTATGATCAACTTCTGAGAGAACAATGCATCTCTGAAATAGGACAGTTGACCATGTTTGGGTGTTTCTATGACAACCGCGGCTACTGTCTCAAATTGGCCAACAAACATTTAATAAAACTTGTTCATTGTCCGCCCATTCAACTAACCTCTCGAAAATAATGAGATCCTACCGTAAAAAACGAAATTTGTCCAAGGTTACCAAAGTAAAGTGTAATGTATATCACAGTTCGTCCTGGGAAATATATGTTGATGTTGCCCAGAAGTTCATCATAGGAGTTACAGTCCATTTCCTGCCATGTTGCACCTCTCGGGGATTCGAAAATGCGAAATAGTATTTTAGTCAGTAGTGTATGAAGTAGTATGAAGAAAACAATTGGTGTATTTGTGGCAAGATAAACAGGATAGATAAAAACTACGTAACTTGTTCTTTATTTTAATAGCATCAGCTGTTTGGTCAAAGAGGAATTAAACCAGACAGTAACACGTAACCTGGATGCATCAAAAAAATTTCAATCTTTTATGATGCTCCACGTCCGAACGATGCTGTCGGAATATAGACCTTTTTAAATTTCAAGTAGCTGTTTATCCTGCAACTACTCACGTTTCCTTTGGGAAGGTCTTCTAGCTGGAGATTAAATTTCAATTCTAAATTTTGTCCCATTAAGTTACGATGTAGGTGTGATCACCGAAGTGAGTTCATTTGGTCCACCATGATCTAAAACAGTTTTGGTTTTTTTTTGATTGCACGAAATTAGGGCACTGTTGACGATCCCGAGTAGATCATGCGTGCATGATTTAATGCTCATTTCGGAAGCAAAATTACATTCAAGAAAAACCACGTAATCGAAAACAGGTGAAACATCTACTGTAAATGCGTAGTACATTGACTTATTTTCAAAATTCTACTCTTCCATTATTCGGCATGCAACCTTTCCATGCATTTCTGGTGAGTACCATAGTATCTGTAAAAACCATCTGTTTGTTCAGCTATTTTTGTTGTTCCTGGTGTATACCGAAACCAGTCGAAACTTTCATTATGATCAGTGCTGATTGGCAATAGTGCAGTTGTTATTGGACATGGTCTCCGTGACTGATTAAACGCAATACGTGACTTACGACTTAGAAGGACGTCACTACTACACACTAAGGAGTGTGTTAGACCCCGATTATGATAACCTTTGATCGGTGCTCTAGCAATGGTTACTGTGATTATCATCCAAACATTCGCACAGACAAGTCAGTCCAACAGCAGTTATCGATCGGTTGGAGACCAAACATGCTACTGAACACCCCTCTAGGTCAAACGCGATTATCTTTCACCTAGTTTCACAGCAAGAGAAAGCGACAAAACTCATGGACAAACTAACTTCACTCTCATCAATGAAACTGATGTTGTGTCCTATTTTTCGTGCCTTTTTTCTTCCTTTTTTAATTTATTGAATATACAAATGTGCGGTTAACACTCAGGAAGAGGACCGCGGCCATACAAAGGCCGCCGGGGAAAAGACAGAAGTAGGGAAGACGCTGCAGCGCTTCGAACCCGAGACACTCACTTGGCCACCATCGACCTCACAAACTAATCGTGACTATGGCGACTACAGTAACAACAAGGACCACAATGGCTGAGGAAGAACATTCCCCCCAACCCCGCAGTGCTGTGGAAGAAACCTGTGTAGAGTAAAAACTTTATTTATAGGGAAATGATAAATCGTCAGTTGGCTGTTCGTCGTTTGAAGTTTAACGTTCTTTCCAGGAGCTGTTTTTGATTTCAGGCTGTCATCAAAAGTGAAAATATCATAATCCACATTTCCATGGATCAACTGCGGTAACCCCACTCGAAAGTCTTCCACTACATCGGTTTGTACCATCAAACTTTGTTTGTTTATTACTTTTTAAGATTGAATAGCACATCCATTGGACCATAAGCAAAATCAACGTTTGGAAAACTTCAAGTGGCCATGATGCATGTTTTTTACTGGTTCGATTCCATCCATACAAACGATGCTCTCCACCATCGGAAAGTCGCCAAAGATTTACCTCATACCGGTAAAGCATATCAAGGACATATCATCAACTGGCTTGAAATGATCGTTCCGTTTTCAGGCGGCATCTTTCGTGAGATGCATTCGAATTGACAAATTATCCGACAGACGCTCGATTGGCTGACAATGTAAACAATTTTCCTTGAAGCACTATGTGATTTTGCCGTTTAACTCTGATTTGCACCTGGCACATTCAACATGTGCAACAAATTCTGCTTCTTTCTGATAGGCAGGTGCTTGCAGATTGTCACGTCCTGGACTGCAAGCTTCAAGGCGCCTTCCTCGCAAGGGTTATCCAATTAGCTAACAGCTATACGCGTGTCGAACTAGGTGAAACATGATTGGGTGGCCGCAACAGTGGATGCTGGTTGGTTAATGGTCAGCTCGTATTTCAGTGACCAAGTGAGTGAGTAACATACCGAGTGCAGGTGACATTTCATGGCTAAGACCAAAGTTGTTGGGTATAAGCTTGTTTCCAGTGTGCTGAAAAGTTGGAACATATTGGACGAAATGCAGCTTTTCATGGGTGCGACATAACGGGAGTTTGACTGTAGGAATTTGGAACTCAGTCGAAATTGTGAAATCACGTGCGGCATTGCATAATTGACCGAGAATATCGATGCACGTCTTGCCAATTATTCCAAACACTACCCTTTCTCTGGCACTGAATTCATATCACAGTTGGACGTGGGTAATGAAATGGGGTACGAAAGCCGTCCGGAGCTCGATCGGATGTAATTGCACTGAACATTTAATCTCCCCCTGAAAACAATACTACTCCTCACCGTCGGTAGCAAGCACGAAGAGAGGACAGCCTACGCAAACCGGTGTGTTTGACAGTAATAATAATGGCAGTTAAGCGGTGGAAATCATGGTGGAGTTGTGTGGGCCTCGGTCGTTTGCGCTTCTTCTGAGTTCACCCCATTTGCGCAATTCGCACACGGACAGGGAGAGGAAAGATAGAAATCAATAATAAAACCACCATACCTTTTGGACTGTTCGTTTTTATTGACGTTATGTCAAATCAAGTCAAGTCAATTCAGGAATTCGCCCCATGAGTATTTAGCTGCTACATAATCACCCTTCTGTGATAAAAATGAGAAGACAGATAAACAGCGTGACGAAATACTGCATAGATAAGTGATCAAGCAAATTCAGGAAAGTTTAAGACTTCCAATGACAAGATCGACCGTAGTAAGAAAATGTGCGAGGTTCGATATTACAAAATATATGTATGCTGTAGTACATGCCACCATGTGCTCATGCTTGGGTTGAATGGTAGATATACACACACATTCACGATGACATAAGTTGGGAGTATGAGAAGGATTTAAGAATATCCTGGCAGAAAGTTTACGGTAAGCATTAAAAAACCGTGAAATTATAAACTGCACAATGAGTTCCCGAGATATGCCACTGTGTTGACATAAGCGCTTGAGGTATCTATGTTTATATTGATCTCGTGCACAAAGGCATGCTAAAAGTCGCAGGATTCATTACCTTGCACAAGTGGATAGCAGCAGAAGAACAAATGAATAAGGTAATTTGTTACGGGGTGGGACGAGAGATGTATGCTACTTTGTAGACCTTTTATAAATCCCTCAAGTTATTACTTGAGGCATTAGAGGTGCAATTTATTAAAAGCGATAAAGCTGATCAGATCTATCAGTGAGAAGGGATGCCAGCCATCCTACAACCAG
>UZAN01041847.1:0-11329 GCA_900618425.1 Echinostoma caproni
TTAACCACAACGCGAACCTATGAGACGAGGAAATCATGTGCTTGTTAGTTATTCCTATATTAAATCTCTGATCTTTGACAGTCGCCCAAATCGATTTGCGATCCATTTTCGTTGCACGTAAGTCAAACAAAAGGTCGATTTCTTTTGATTAAAAGTTGATGGTGTTGATGATAACGATGAGGTATGTTTTTGATGATAATGCAGCTCTCATGGAAGAAAGTACTAAACATGTTTGTTTGATATGTTATTACAACCTCAGTGACACGTCACTATAGTCATCAGCATCTGTTCTGTCACACTCTGGTATTCCCTTCGGGACGTTGGTACATATCTACCGGAAGTCCGCACACCGTATGCTCATTTACTATGAAAAGCTGTTTTTCGCTAAAGTTAGCACACAACCAAAATTTCTTGAGTGCATTATAGTTAGAAATGTTGTTTAGATAAATGTCAATTCGCATAGATAGATCTTTTGTTCTGTTGCTCATCGATGTGTATCAATTATGGGACTGAAATAGTTTTTCAAAATAAATTTCCAATCCATGCACATTACACTTTTGAATTGCAAATCTCTACAAAATAGGATTTTTAATTATCGTAACTGGGTTATCATAAAACACAATGCGTGTTCCCGATGTTCTCCTCAGTGCACTACAATCGCAAGCCGGTGAAAGAGAACTTGAAAAAGTATTTGATAAACAGTGAGTATTTGATCGTACGGCATCAACTTTCCTGATTTTCAATGTGTTTGTTCATTCGGCTTCCTACGAGTGTTGCACTCCACAGTCTGGCAAAAGTTAATTTTGTGCGATCTAACCAAAGAGGAACTGTCGTCGGAATCGGTCGTGTAACAAGCACCCATTTGTTGGATTATATCAGTCAGATCAGATTGGTAAAGTGAGTTAGTTTCAGCCGCTCTCACTGTAACGACACGAGACCACGTTTCTCTCAGTGAGGCATTGAGTAGATCGCTACTTCACTCCTAGCGCTACGAACACTGAAAATCTGTATATTTGTATTCTGGGCGTGAACTGTACCATAATATTATGTAGCACAAACTTGAAGAACATGTAGGATGTAGGATTGTAGGATGTAGGATTGAAGAACATGTAGAATGATTTCACAAAGCCTGATGAGTCGAAAGAGTTGTAAAAACGAATTTGGCTCTCATAAATTATATAGAATAGGCCATTGCTTATAACAGCATCGGTGATTTAGGTCACGTGGGTAAGGAAAACAAAACAGCTACCAGGAGGTCCTGAATACGAATCCTGCCTCCGACGTTTGCCTATTCCAAGCTTTTTTTAACCACTTCTGTTTAGTAGCCACACTCGTCCTGTAGGTCTGTATATTTGAATATCGAAGAAAGCGAAAATGACTTGACACTATTTTTTATCATTTAGTGATTGAAGTTAGGTCTGAGATTGTGAATGTTGACCGAAAGACAGAATCCATTAGACAGGATTATGTAACTGTCGTAATTATACACGCAACTCTCCATGAAAACCTATCCCTTTGAAATTTTTAACTGAGAAACGCACGCTCCAGAATCATGATATCCGGCAGTAAAAGATCGCATTTAACAGGCAACATGATGCCACATGCTCAGTGGTGGTGCGAATGGCTTACTTGTTGTAGGATTGAAAGAGTTAGTCAATCCGAACGATGCCCGAAGTTTCACGACAGATACAATCGTACTCAGACTCTTCATTTTGCGTTTTATCAAAGGCGGAACATGGTATCCACCTGTTTTAGCGGTCCATTCACAGTTCTTATCCCAGCCCCGGTGACAGCCTTCGATGATTCTTACCCACACGAGTATGTAGAATCTTCCAGGTTTAAAGCTCTGCATTTGCGCCTAAAAGCCTCTATGAATGCAGAGTGAGAGCAGTCTGACATGGCCGTTTTCTAAGACACCCCGAGTCGGCAAAATGTAGACACTCGGTATTGAAGGGTTGTGAGATGAAGTACAGAGAAAGGATCTACTCGAATAAGTGGTGCATTGTACCCAATTTATCACGTGTAATTACAATCACAAAATATTTTTTACCAACCCACAAACACACTGAGAGTATTTAGCTCGAAGTAGCCCATTCGATTGTTCAGAGGCATCAGACACTACTGATGGTCTTTTTTCCATCGCATTTGATTTTATATACATATTTTACATTTTATGGTTGGTTGTGACCTCGGGGTGCACTGTAACCAGGATTATATTTGTGATGTTCTGCTTGTTGAATCTCTACAGAACTAATCAAATGGCTTCTGTTCTGTGCAACCCTGCAATTTTCTTGCGTTGCCTTGAGTTTATGACTACCATGGCCAACTTAAAAGGACAGTAACAGATTAAGCCATTCTGAAATTGAACAAGCTTTCATTCTCATAATTACGGTATTTTTGAGCACCGATGATAGACATGTGTTACTGTCACTGTTAGATGATCTTTCGGGTACAATGCAAAATACTTTGATGCAACAGTGATGTAGTTCAAATCCCCGGAGGTGTACACGTACTCCGAGAGCGAAATTCGAGTCTGTAGTGCGTTTCGACAGTATGGCTGACTGAATGATAGATAGATAAGCAGCACTCGAGAGTCCCGCCGATTGATGTGTTTAAAGTTTGTAAAACAAGTGTATTAAAATAACCAAAGCCTGTCCCGGGTGAATACACATCGGAGATTCTAACACTGGAATTTTATTCCCACGGAACCTGGGCGGATAGAATCACTTAGTATAAGTAGTTTATTGCTTTTTACACATCGATGTGACGTAGAATGTGCTGGTAGAAAACAGATCAAGTGCTTCGATTTTATGCTCAACCAAATATACTGTTTCCTGTTTTAGGTTTATTTTTTCAAGTGTTCGCTTTAAAAGTCTCAAAGGGGAATATGCAATAGCCACATAATCAAAAGAGAATCTGTCAGTAAGCAAAATTACACCAGAATTGTGGCAAGAGAGGACTATATAAAACAATTTGCCATATGGGTGAGTTTAGTTCAGTAGCGATGCGTCCGCGTTACCAAGAAATCGGGCAAAATAAGTCACCATTGAACAGTGGTAGACGAGCAAATATACAGCTATAGGGCGATCAGATGAAAGAGAGGAACACATATCCTATAAGATCTGCATGTAACGGATGCGCAGGATTGTTCAAAATGTTTATGTATAACGGAAGCTGGGAATTTGTATGTTTTGAAGTGATGGAGTGATATAGGATTTCACGGGAAGTCCTGTTACTTCTTGGTAAAGGATACAGGAATCTACTTAATGTGCTTCTAGAACATCTCTGGGAAAATTACAGGGGACCAATATAGTCAAAGGGATAAAAAACAAGCAAAAAGAAAACGACGAACCAAGAAGCGAGGAATGGATGAAACTTTGAGACGTAGGACACTTTATGACATTTCCAAGTACCGAAATAACATGATCAGACCAGCATAAATTTGGCTGAGTAGCACATTGAAACACTGAACAGTTGCAGTTTGAAAAATGGTATCATCCCGTATCTTTACCGTGGACTGGATTGTCAGGGAGTTGCCTAACGAATCCTTGCGAATAAGTGAGGATAGTATGTCTAACCATTTCGTGGGATTGAGAGTGAATTTGCTTGCAGTGGACCACTCAGCAAGGTTATAAAGGTCTGGTCGAAGGGTAGAGGTAACAGATGCATCCGAGTGGGCGGTTCCGACCACAACATAGCCCCCGTGTTTGACGAGCAGGGAATTTCGGAAAGTAAGCGGGGATTAAAAAGAAGTGGAACGGAAAAAGGGGGACAGACTGCAATCTGTAGTACACCTAGTGTAGAGACTGCGGGATAGTGGGAAAGACCATGTGCACTGTGATTGATTTGTGAAATAGTCTGTGCTTACTGCAGTTATATTATGTCATATCGTAGTGGAAGACAAAATATTTATTAGATTAGACCTAACAATACAATCACAGGCATTGCTGTAATGTTAGAGACCTATTCTAACAGCTCTCTTATGTCGATCGAGTGTTGAGAAAATAGAGTGAACCGGAGAAGCTATAATATTTAGTGTGAAGGGAGATCGGCGGTACACAAATTGGTTAGGGTCCTGAATGTCAAGCCGTGATGACATTCTTTGGAAGTGCAACTTCTCGAAAAGCTTTAACACAACACACATGCATGCAACGAAACTTAATTTCAAGGGTCCTGTTTTAGGTACCGGAGTCATGGATGCAGATTTCCAACAATCAGTGATAATTTCCTTATGAAATGTTAGTTCAAAGGATCTGATAGATGGTAGAATGGTAGCCTGCAACTCGTCTGGACTGGGTATTCTATTGGGTTTGCGAATCAGCAACTCCTTTGTTACATCCTCTTGTTGCAGTGTGAGGGGTTCTGTATCGCTGAGGTTGATGTTTTTGCTGTTGATGGCTGACTCTGTGTCCATTGGACTTGTTCCTCTATTGAATGTTCTATTTAGCCCCTCAACGTCTATTTTTGTTTAACACACAATGGAGAATTGACTACCCCGTTGCTTGACCGAAGGTTCTTTGTGCAGCACGGAGCGATTGTGGATACCGATCAGTGGAAGTGTCCCGCCTTTGATAGCAACCGTGACAACATGCAGAAGAAGATAGTTAAATCTAGACAGGGATCATTCAATCAGTTTTCCCCTGTCGGGTGAGTGATTCTAGTGTATTCAATCAGATACTTGAGCGTTGTGATCACCAAGAATCTTTCACGTGGTGTTTCACACTGATTCAGACCCAGATGATTTTTAGGGTTCATCTGGAGATCAACCCTACCTTGTTCTACCTTGTTCTTTACTGACAGCTCATATTTTGTGCCAGTCATTTCATAACAAACAATCACAACTTACATTTCATGTTTTACTTGTCTTTCTGAATCGATGACCGTCGTCCCGCTACACGTGCCCAGCCTTCTCGGCATTGAGTAAGTTCTCCCAAGCATTGATGAATAACTATGCATATTTGAGGATAATTAAATTTTATTCGGAATTCAAATCAATATACTCTAGCAAAATCTGTTCTGGATCCCGTGATCCCATCTGTGGGCATGCATGCGGTCGTGCACAATGCGGAACACCTCACGGGAATACACACAAAAATGACTCTGTGTACATTTTCCAAACTTGTGCGCTTGGCTTTCAATGTTTAAAATGCGTTTATTTTCGCGTACAGGGGTACTTCACGATGCTTCATATAATGGTGGTTGGTAACACTGTACACCGTGTCACGAACGAGACATTTGGTCCCTGGTTTAGCCCGCAACGTTGATGCACCCTCGATATAGTATGAAAAGAGATAGTGGCTTACGAGAAACAATACAAGATCAATCTGTATTTGTTGCTTGACCGCGTCAATGGGAGTACATGAACTGGATAGAAATCATTGTCTCATGTAAAAATGATGATTTCAAAGTCAAAGTCAAAGTGTCATCATGAGCGATTTAACAAAGGTAAAGCTTATCATGCCCCACAGGATTTTTACAGATACTTTGTAAAAAGAAAGTAATGATCACGAATGTTGAAATTTTAAGTGTTCCAATGCTTAGACAAGTTGCGATTTAAATAGTTCAACTGTAGGAGCACATACTACACGGGGTGGAAGAGAATCCCATACACCGCACATTCTGACTGCAAACGAGCGATACCGGTAATCAAAGTGGCTCTTCTGGGTCTTCAACTTTGGTGGATGTCCCCTGAGATGATGATTTTAGGATAGAACGGCAAGGGTGATTGGTTTGAGGCAGTATGTGATATGTCAAAATGAGGTCCCCCTGAGATGAATAAAATCCCAATATTTGCAGTCTTTCGGAGTATATCTTGTTATGCAGACATTTTATCAATTTTTTTACCAACGTTTGTGGACGTTCTAGAGCCTTCCTGTAGCGGTTCAACCATGGATTTCATTCTTGAATAGCATACACCGTGCTTGGCCGAACAAACGCTGAAAATAAGCATGGGAACAGTGTGTTTTTCGAACTGCCCGAAAGCTCGTCTGAGTAGTTCAACTTGCCTTAGAGCCATGGATGATGTCCTGGCACAGTACGTAGACCTACGTCATCTTGTACCGTAACTCCTAAATTCCTTTCGTTAGTGGCATGCGTCGTCCGCAAATAGCAGTGTATTAGGTCCAAGGACTCGTGGCAGGTCGTTTATAAATGCAAGAAAGAGACAAAACCCCACGAAGGATCCTTGGGGAACCCCTCGGACAGTGAGATAGGCACAGATAATGAATCACCAACACGAAATGACATGATTCTTTGTCAAAGATCCTCCTTGATCCAGTTCAGAACCACACCTCCTACTCCGTAGTTGGAGAGCTTTTGCAGTACAATTTGGTGGTTTACTAGATCAAATGCTTTAGAGATGTCCAAATCAACTATGTGCTATGACTCGCCTGAATCTGCGGATTTTGCCCACTCATCTCGTGCAAGAAGTAGGTTTGTGGTGCCGAAATTCGGGCTTAGTTAGATATAAAAGCTCATGCTTCTCCAGATATTCCATCAACAGATCTGCCATAATAGCTTCCATGACTTTCGACAGTATCGGAAGAAGTGTTACAGGACGATAGTTGGCGGGATCACTGCCAGAGCCCCTTTGTAAATGGGTGAAATCACCCCTTCCTTTCATAACTGTGGAATTACCGCTCTGTTAAACATTCTTTGGTAAAAGACAGCCAGAGGTTCGAATACGTTATTGGCTAACGAGATCAGAGTTCAGATGTGCATGTTATCTGCGCCTGGGGATGAATTATCACGCAAAGTTAGTAGTTTTGCTCTAATCATTTCACCGTAAATAGCCATGTTAACCAGTGANTCACCGTAAATAGCCATGTTAACCAGTGACGGATACGGTATGCAGTGTGGTTTGCTTGAAATCCGTAATGCTTCGTGTGTCGCTGCAGTAGACACTGGATCAAACTGCATTTTGAGAAACTATGATACTTCTAGAGTAGTAGCTGAAACATTTCCGGACGAACTCAATGCTGGTATTCTGCATATCATCTTCCTTGTAGAATTAATAAGTTTATGAAGCAATTTTCAATCATAAATGAATTTTTGAGCCAAGGTTTCTTCGTACATTAATTTTTCCTTTGGTACTAATTTGATACACTGATTTCGCATTAAGGAATAATTATTCCAAGTTTCGATAGATGGACAATTTCTGTACTTCCACCAGGAAACGTCTCTTTGCTCTATCCTTTTCTTTGTTCGGCTGCAAACGAATGATTATTGAGTTTTGGTTTGAGCACAAGTTTTGATACTTGTTGAAGGCGTTACAATTTCAGTCAGATAACCATTGAAGCTCTTCCAAGTCACCAAAGGATCGTGATCGTCTTCTGGGAGGCCTCATTGCCTAAGTACTGCCAGGGTTGGCAACTTTTGTAGTCTAAGATGGTACGAGTACTGCTCTTTCGGTTTTCCTGGGTAGAAGCATAGCCTATATAATCAAACTTCAATACGGCATAATCACTACGTCCTAGTGGAGATGTGACATTGACGGATTCCACCATCAGCTCCTAATTTTCTAGCACTAAATCCAGTGTTGGTGGTACGTGACCTGCTGCAAATATGGTGGGTTCTGTTACGTGTCTGTACAGTGGGTTCAAGCTAATAAGCTGAGATAATAGTCCCTCGAATGGCTGGAGGGAAGTTCTCGTTCTAATAAGATTGGGATAGTTAAAATCATCCATTATGAGGACATGGGTGAATTTTAGTGATAATGCATTTCTCATGGTCTGCAACGGAATCTCGCTAGCTGAAGATGCGGGAGGTCTGTACTCGATACCGAATAGACACCTATCGTTTTTGGAGAGTCTTAGTAAACACCATAACGAATCGAGGCCAGCATCGGGAATATCAAGGTGTTCACCCTGTAGATTGTTTCGATGATAAAGCAGCAATCCACCGCTTAGTGTAGGACTATCACGTCTGAGCAGCGACATTCCAGATAGAAGCTATTCCGAGTCATGGATGTCGGTTCAGTAGCAGCAATNCCAAACCGCTCAGTTTTCCAACGAAGTTCCACCTCAGAGAATTTGTTAAGATAACCTCGTGCATTGTTATACAAACATGAAAGAAATCTTCGGCGAAAAAAACTATCTGGGCATGTGATGTTATTTCTGCCGACCAACTTGGGGACCACAAACTTTTTTGTCAGTGCTGCTTGGTGAATGTAGANGAGTGAAAGAAACCGCACTAGCCGAGGAAGAAGGCGTGTTAGTTTCGGTTTCCGTTTTTGGACTTTGCTGGGACCCAGTATGATGTGGTGGTCTTAGGCGCCATTCCGACGGAACACATTTTCTATTCTCCTTCCAGGAATACAACACAGAGTTGGCCATTTTTTGCGTTCCTAGGGTCAATTTTATTATCCTCGGGTCGTTCCTGTGGTAGTTCAGTTAACTGGGTAGAAGATTAATTGCCATAAAAAGAACCCGAATACATTTAATTCGTTGTCGACTGAAACTCCATTTTTTCAGTCGTTTTGTTGGCGTAGGGAATCATCTGGATTGCCCACTTGAGGGACTCCATGAATAAGCACAACCCGTTAGTTCTCCGATTGCCGTGCGTTTGTCGGGTTATCACGATATTGTGTACGCTCTGTACAGGGCCCATTTAGAAATATTGTAGATCTACACGTATCGTTCTGTAGAAGGTAATTAGAGAGAGGAACTATTTTAGGTCCTTCTGATCTGCAGATGTTACGTGAGTCAATGGTGACTTTCCAGCATGAGGCGACGATGGATGGCAAAACAGCCGCATGATACCAACTAGGGGAACGTCAATACCCGTTTGCTTACATGAATCAGCCCACCAATCAAACTTCTCTACTTGTTTCTCCCTCAGTGTATTTGTTATGGTTTCTGGCAGGTTGACGCAAATAACTGTTATTTCGGGGTTGTAAATTACCTACTTTATCTTTGACACTGGATTGGGCGTCTGAATAATGGGTGTTTTAGGCTCAATGATTTGTGTCGACTGTTCATCTCTGGCATTATCCGGTACCGTCATTGCTTCGCCAATGCATCGAATTTAAATTGAGGAACACGTGTTTTTAAAATGAATGGAAATAACAACGTGTCGAATAGGCTGAGTTTTGTAATGTTGCATAATTACGGCAATGCAGCATAACATATGTGAATCATCTAACCTAGGCATACTTAAGTATGTCTAGAATGAAAAGGATCTCAATGTCATTGTTCAAGCTGACCTAAGTTGTTGTTTAAACTCCTCCCGGGCGTTGTCCACCGTGGTAAGACATGTTGATTTGATAAAGAACGTATTTGCAAATTTGAACCTACGCTGTTTTCGCGGTTGTTATCAGACTATATTTGGCTCCATATAGAGTATGCAGTTCAAGCGTGGAATCCATGGCTGAAACGAGGTCGGAAGACTCTGGAACGCCCACAAAGAATGGCCACCAAAATGGTTAACGGACTGCATTCCAAGAGTTATACGGAAAGACTGGAATCACTGCAACTGTACTCCACACAGTATCGCCGTATTCGAGGGGCCTTGTTCTTGGTGTATCAAACCATGCAGAACCCAGATCACCCATGTCGTTCACTCTTTGCCTTGTTACCCAACACTCACTAGCGGGAGCACTCATTCAAATTAAAGCTCTCAAAATGCCGACTAGAATACCGGTGTCATTCATTCGCCCTCAGAGTGTGCACTACTTGGAATTATCCACCATCACAACTGATTCCTTCAAACACAAAGTAGCAGAAGCTTTGGCAAATCTTAAATTTCAACATGCGTAACAGTGCAGGAAAGAAAGATAAACTGTGACATTCGTTTACTTTCTATGAACCATCTGTGCTTAACTCTATGGGACTAGAAAAGCAGCCACTTTTAAGTATTTACCATTTTAAAAATTGCCTTTGACAATCCGGCCAATGGAGCTTCACTCTCTTGGCAAATAGCCCAAATGGTAACATTTTAAATCGATACATGGATCGGAAAGATCGGGATACATTCCCGATGTGATCATTTTCAATACTGTACGACAGGACCACACATTTGTCATGGATTTCATTATTCCAGTTCACAGCCTGACTTCATAGTGTTCACGAATTTATTTTCCAGCTGTAAATATTCATATATGATGCCGATCTATAGAATAAAAGCTCACATGAATGCGAAAATTATAAACGAAACAGCATGGGTCGTTGGTTCAAATCCCCCGGCGGTTCTCATAAATATGTTCTAACTGCTTGGATGATTCGTGGGCCTTGTGCGAAAGAATACAGGCGATGAAAGTAAAAAAACATTGGTCGATAACAGTCGACTGATGTTTCCGGACCCGAGGCTTCAATAGCATCACTTCTTGGTAATCTACAAAAAGTGTATGTTTTATCAGACTGTGTGATCATATTGTATTTCACCCTGTATCACTAGATGAAGTGGGTTTTTCTTCCCATAAAAATTATTTTGCGCTGCACTAACGACTTACATTTTAGTTAAACCGACATATTCATGAACGATTCCGTATTTTACCATTTTCCTTTTTTGTATATTTTTGTGCTTGTGTATCGTCTCAGTTCTCCTTTATGGAAATTGGCTTGACAACATTCACATTTTTTATTCGTTGCATAGAAGGGCGCAATCGAAGTAAGAAAGTGCCATTGTTATTTAAAATTCAATTTGCCCCAATTCGACTATCCTATTCGCGATTATAGTGATACCGGTCATTGATCAGGAACGGTAGTCAAATTAGATAACTTGGGTTTCGCAACGTGTTTTATTTATTGAAGTGCATTGGTTGGAAATAATGTGGAAATATTGCAGCTCAGGAAGTGGATGTTGGTGTTGATGTATTCTCCTACCTAGAAGTGTTGTTCGCAGGACTACGCAACCTCCCCGAATTCATTTAAAGTTGCACAGATGACATTGCATATCCCGACACGCACGCCCCTTGAACGGCTGCGCTACAATTTCTTGCCGCCGTTGCATTCTGGATTTTCTCTGCCCAAAGTGTTAAATATGCGTGTTTTAACACAATGGAGTTCATGTTAAAATTTAAGGATGTTATTGCGACAAACCATATTGCCAATTTTGGAGTGCATAAATACTGCAAACGAGGAAAATGCATTCGTGCCGGTTGGCAAACTGTCCTTGGTCGTACTATTCCCAGAAAGATGACCGTACCTACCATTGTGAGTAACAATGTCCGTTCTGTGTTTGGGAGGCTTCCGGACACATCCTACCTGCTCCAGCGAAAGGAATTTCGCACCTCTTGTGTCTTTTGTCTTCAGGAATCATGGCTCAATGAGGGTGTGAACGATTCCATGGTGCAATTGAATAATTTCGTCTGCTTCAGACAAGATAGACAACG